>JAVHLU010001680.1:0-26886 GCA_036785755.1 Colletotrichum ledebouriae
AAAGGACTCTAATAATCTAGTTCTATATATAATCTAGCGTTATTTAAGTCTTTAAGATAAAGGGAGCTCCTAGTACTAGGTCCTTATTATAAGCATTTTTAGGGAAAATAAAAAAGCTAATATCTTATATCTAATTACTACTAATATAAATATTATCTATAATTACGCTTGCGAATTAGGTTCTCTATTCTCTATTAGTAATCCCGCGGATCCCTATATTTATCTTAACTATATCGCTCTATAACCCTAGGCGCTTAATATAACTTTTATTAATAAGGTTAATAGCGGAGCTACTATTAATAATCCCCCTAATTAATATATTTATAGAGCTATAAAGGGTAATAGTAATCTACTAGTAAGTTATAATAAAGTCTAGGATAGTAATATATCTTAGTAGTAGAAGTAATACTAAATTCTAATCTTTTATTATAGCGCCTATCTTAAAGATAGGATTAATTATATAGTAGTTAAATTAAATTACCTTAGTCTATAAATCCCTAGGCGAGTCTATAGAAATAGTAGCTAAAGTCGCTTAGCCTTTAGAATAGTTCTTATTATTATTCTATTAATTTATTTATTCCTATAGCTCCTTATTGCTTTCTCTAGTCTTATTAAATTAATCTAGAAGCGTAACATTAGTAGGGATAAAGACCTCTTATACCTTTAAGTTATATCTATCCTTATACTTAGCGATTATAGCTTTAGTAATATTATAAACTATCCTATCCTAGTTAGGCTAGTTCTAATAAAGGAAGGCTTTAGGGATAGCTACCTTCCTATTTACTCTTTTATTATATAGCTTAAGAGTAAGAGTATAGCTTATCTATAAATTGCTATATTAAATCCGAGGTTTATCTTATTTATCCTATTTCTACTACTTAACTTATTCCTTAGGGGCGTCTAATAATATAGCGTCTTTAGTATCTTCCTTATTATCTAGGAGCTTTATAACTCTCTAAGTAATTTAAATAGGAGGGTTTTAAATTATAAGTAGGTCTGCTATTTAGGGAGCCTAGTAATAATAAGTATTATAAGGTTCTATATAATACCCTCTAGTTTTCTCTCTTTCTATAGTAATAATATCTTCTACTAGGTTAATATACTAGTTCTTTACCTTAAAGCTAAAGAATATTATATCTATAAAGTTATATACTTAAGTAATATCCTTTAATAAATTCATAAAGCTAATAGATAGTTTAGGGCGTATCTTATTATAACTAATAACTCTTATAACCTCCTCTAGAAGCTTTAGCTACTATTTCTCTATTAACTTACTTATAGTAACTATATAATATATAAAGGTATCCTCATTAATTAGGATATACTTTAAAATTATCTATCTATTAGTTAATTTATAGTTATAGCCTTTATTAATAATACCTATCTTAACCTTAGTGCTTATATCTAGGGTGCTAATAAAGTAGTAAGGCGATATATAGTAGTAGACCTTATTCTAGCTAGCCTTAAGATACTTAATATAGCTAACGATAATATAGTTAATAGCGCTATAAAACTAGCAGGCCCCTATAGCTTAAAATAGTATATATTATAGTAGTCTATCTTATTAGAAGCCTCTATAGCCTCCTCTTACTCTACTTCTTCTAAATCCCTAGTATTACTAGTATCCTCCTTAGTAATCCCTATATCTAGCTTATAGGTAGAAGTACTACTATTATTAGTATTAAGTTTATAGAAAATCCTAAGATTATTATTTATAAGGTTTAGTAGCTTCTATAGCATTTAGATTAAAAGTATTATCTCCTTAGCTAGTAACTCTCTTAATAAGGGTTAAGATATCTATCTTATAATTAGCCCTATTAATATTCAGGGTCCTAAAGTTCTCTATAAGAGAGTTAATAATTAAGCTAGTAGTCTAGGCTATAGAGGGTTCCTTAGCTTTAGCCCTCTACTTTATTAGAATTATCTTTATAGGGATATAAAGCGTTATTATTAGCTTAGGCTTAATAAGGCTAGATAACTATTAAAGTTCCTAGCGGGTAGTAAACTATTTAATTAGGGCGTCTTTTACTATAACTTATTACTTTAAAATAACCTTAGTAAGCTAGTAGCTAAGACTTTAGGCTATAGCTCTTATAGCTCTCTCTAAACAATAGTAATAAGTAATATAAATAAGCTTAGTATTAGTACGTTCTAGGTCTCTATACTAGATAGCTCTCTATTAAAGCTATTAAATAGTAGTAATTAATATTATAACCTAGGAAGGGTTATTATCCTTAATATAAGATCCTATAACTAGGTTCTAAAGGTCCTTATTAAGATCTTAATAAGACTTTAGGTTTATAAATCCGAACTAGTATAGAAGTTTCTCCTTAGCTTCCTTCTAGGTTTTAGTATTACTAATATAAGATTTACTACGTCTTAATAGTTACTAGAGCTATATATATAGACCTCGTTCTTTATATCTTTATTAGTCTTATAGTAAAGCTTTAAAAGGCTCTTATAGTTAGTAATAAAGTCGGAGATATTAGTACTAATAAACTTAGGCGCTCTAGTTAAATAGGGAGTTTTTATTATAATAATAAGACGTCTTATAAGGAGATTAGTAAGGCCTATAATATCCTAATTAGTATAACTTCCTTTAGAGGAACGTAGAGTACTTAAAGGCGTTACTCCTATCCTAGAAGTAGGATTTATAGACCTATTTATACTATTATTAGAGGCTAGCTACCCTATAGTATAAGGTTATATCTTGCTAAATAAAGCTCCTATAAATCTCTCTTTAAGCTATTTCTCCTTATTAGAAGAGGACCTAGTATCTAAGTTAGCTAAGGAAAAAGAAGATATAATACTTATAGGTCTATAAATATTGAAATTAATATTATATAGTTAGAGTAATAGAGTATTATAGTTAATAAAGTAAAGTTATTATTATAATATCTTTTAAATAGAAAGATAAAATAGGTAGTTATAACTTTCTTTAAATAAAACGAAAAAGGAAATAGTATAAACTAAATAACTAAATAAATATAAGAAAGGTCTAGCGACCTCGATCTTATTACTCTAGGCTATTATAGATCTACTTTTAGTCTTATTACTTAATATAGAAGGGTATTCCTAATAACGCTCTTATCCTAGAAGAATTTATAGCTTCTCTATATTAGTATCTCTCTAAAGTTAGTATATCGCTCTTAGCACTTAGGGCTATAATAATAAGGGGTTTATTAGTCTCTAGTTACTAATCTAGTTAATCTCGCTATACTTATTAGCTTAGTAAGACTACTAATCTCTCTATTAGTATTATATATAGCTATCTTAGCTATATTAGCTATAACTCGCTAAACTCGCTAGTTAAATAATAATAGTTATAATAATATATAAGGGGGCAAGGAAAGGAATATACTCGCTAGAACCTACTAATAGTATAAAAAAAAAGAGAAAGGGAGGATTTTAGGGTTTATATTATTCCTACCTTAATTCTATAAGAAAGCATAGCTATTATTATTCCCTTAGAACTAAGGTAGGTTTATAAATATCTTCCTCTCTTTAAGCTACGTTTTTATTATTATTTATATCGTTATTATTTATTACTTATAAATTTCTTAAGTTATTATTAAATTCGAAGTAGATTAATTACATATATATATATTAATAGCAGGGATATATAGACGTAGCGAAGGTACCTAACTCTCTAAGAAGCCTATAAAGGCTATTAAAAAGAGCAAAAGAATCTACCTCTAGGTACTATTAGAAAGGGCTAGAACTAATAGGAACTAGAAAGATAATAAATAATATAGCTCTACTTATAAATAGGTAAGAATATTAAGAGTAAGCTTAAAAGATATATAGAATAATTTATAGATCTAATTAAAAGAGATTATTTAAATTAGGCGCGGATTTACTTAGAAAATACTAAAGATCGAGGTATAGGGTTATTAAGGTACTTAATATAATAATATATATACTATCCTTAAGTCTACTATGCTCCTCTCTTCTACGCTCTACTCTATAGTCTTCCTATAACGGGTCCGTGCGCTAAGGGAGTTTTCTAAAAGTTACGCAGCTAAGTCTATCTTATCCTATCCCAATACCCTCTATTAGTTAAGGAGAATAATATAAGAACCTTATATATTCCTATTACTTATAAGTAAACTCTTATATAAAGTCAGACGCCCGCCGCACTAGGGCTAATTATATTAGAGCTAAATAGGCTACTAAGGCTCTTATAGCCTAGAAACGCCCTTGCTAAACCTTCTAGTAAGGTAAAAGCTACTATATAAGATAACTCCTTAACCTAAAAAGTTAACCTTTTAGTACGGTAAAAACTACTATATCAGATAACTCCTTAACCTAAAGGGTCGACCTTCTAGTAATGTGCTATAAAAGCTACTATATAAGATAACTCCTTAACTAAAGAGATCTTTCCTAAGAGGTTCTTATAGCTAGAAGTATAAGAAGCTCTATTACTATAAGTAGGGCTTTATACCTCTCCCTCTTCCTTATCCTTATCCCTTAACTATATTAATACTAGACCCTATATATAAAAACGCTAAGCTTATATAAGATATACTCTTGGCCTCTGGCCACTGCATAGTGATTTTACCTGCTCAAGTGCAACAGACCTTCTAACTCCGCGCCTCCTGACAATACACAGCCTTCGGTCACGTGATCCTCTCCCAACCACAGCCGCACTTATACGTGCCCGTCGATAAGGGAGAGGCATAAGGCCCTAGTGGCCCGTTCGGCTCCGATGTAATCGGCCCCGGTGCGGCGCGCGTCCGACTTTATGCGGTGATATTCAGAGGGTTTGCTTGCGAGTAGTAGGAACGTATAGGGTTCCTATATTGTTTTCCTTAACTAGTAGAGGGTATAGGTTAAAATACCTATATAGTATTTCCTAAATTATGCCTGCGAACTAGGTGAATTTGTTATAGTCCTTTTGCGAAGGGGCTGCGGCGTAATTCCGAGCTTAATAAGATATACTCTTTAATACTAACAATATATAAGAGCTCGCTAGGAAGTTTAATATTAATATAATTAATAAAACCCGCTCCTTTTTTAACTACTCTATTATATATAGAGAGCGTATTATTAGTCTAGCCCTTAAGAGGGCTTTTATTAATACCCCTAGAGAGGATACTTATTATTATATTATAGCTAAGTAAATAAACTTAGTAGTAAAAGCTAGGTAAGTTATAATATACCCTATAGAGTAGCCCTTCTTTGAGCAGGTCCTCCGCACTATTAAGGCAGAGGTAGCCTAGGCCCCTTAGGGGTTAGTAAGTATAGCTTAGGCTAACTGTTTTAATATAGAGAGAGCGTTGCTAATAATAGCATAGTGAAGATAGTAATAACTAGCGGATAAAGTAGTAATAGAGGTAGTATTAGTAGCACGGGTAGTATGCGAGAGGAAAGGTTAATAGTTTTATAGTTTAAATAATTAAAAATTATGTTATTATTAATATAAAGTTAAAGATCGTGAGGCTATCTAGTAGGGTATATATAAGTATAGCTATAGTTAGGAGAGTTATAATCACGTGACCGAAGGCTATATATTAATAGGAGGCGCGGAGTTAGAAGGTCTATTACACTTAAGCAGGTAAAATCACTATGCAGTGGCCAGAGGCCTAGTATTTATTATAAAAGAGCGAGAAGTCAAACTTAGCTATAGCTATAACTATAATATCTACTAGGATTTAGAACTATAAGATCTCCTTAATACTATTAAACTCTCTACTCCTCCTTACCTTATTAATATATTTATTTCTATATTTATAATACTTATAAATACTTAGATTATTATATAAGTAACTCTCTTAAGTTCTTTAGAAGAAGTAATTAGTATAAGGAGTACTTAGTATAGAGCTATATTTAAAATATAGTTTATAAATATAAATACTAATTATAAGGTTCCTAGTAGTATAAGCCTGCTCTTCATAATAAATATAAGGTATTATATTATAACCACCTTAGGATTAAATAAATAAGCTATATATAGATACTATATACTAGAAGACCTTTATCTCTTATAATCTAATAAGAAAGGTAATAGAAATATAAATGAAGACTTAATAATAGAAGTCTCTAAACCCCTTAAGTACTCTAAATATCTATTTAAAGTCCTATCTGCTAACATAAGCCTTTTAGAAAGCTAGCCTTAGTATATTAGTTATTTTATTAGAGAATATCTATCATATAAAGGCTATTTCTAAGTATTTACTACTAAGGATATTAAGTTAAAGCTAAGTAAGGCTTATAACTACCTAAGAATTATAATTATTAGCTAGGAAATATAGGGATGATAATAAAAAGGGAAGGAATACCTAAAGTTAGTTTTTAAAATACTAAATAAAAAGAGGTATATTATTCTTTTTGATTTTAAGTATAGGGATATTAGGACTAAGGACCTAGAGAGTTATAACTAATAAGAAATAATAAGGGTAAAGTTAATTAGTATTTTTAATACTTAAGATAAGGAAGTTATAATTAGCTATAATAAAAAGAGATAATTTATGGATATAAGAGAGAAAGTATAAAGGAGCTAGATAAAGATTAAAATAACTAAGTAAAAGTAGTTATTATAAGAAGAGAAGTTAATAATAAGTAATAAAAGAGGATATTTCTTTAATCTTATAACTAAACTACTTATTTTAATCGCTATTACTAATTACTTATAACTCTAGCCTATTATAGATCTATTTTAAGTCTTATTACTTAATATAAAAGGGTTTTCCTAATAACGCTCTTATCTCAGAAGAATTTATAGCTTTATTATATTAATATCTCTTAAAAGTTAGTATATCGCTCTTAGTACTTAGGGCTATAATAATAAGGGGTTTATTAGTCTCTAGTTACTAATCTAGTTAATCTCGCTATACTTATTAGCTTAGTAAGACTACTAATCGCTATATTAGTCTTATATATACCTATATTAGCTACCTTAGCTATAACTCGCTAGTTATAATAATATATAAGGGATAAGGAAAGGGATATGCTCGCTAGAACCTACTAATAGTATAAACAAAAGGGAGAAAGGGAGGATTTTAGGGTCTACGTCGTTCTTATTTTAATTCTATAAGAACGTATAGCTATTCTTATTCCCTTAGAACTAAGGTAAATTTATAAATATCTTCCTCTCTTCTAAACTACGTTTATTATTAATTATATCGTTATTGTTCGTTATTCGTAGATTTTCTTTTAAGGCTATTATTATATTTAAAATAGATTAACTATATATATATTAATAGCAGGGATGTATAGACGTAGCGAAGGTATCTAAATCTTTGAGAAGCCTATAAAGGCTATTAAAAAGAGTAAAGGAAATCCGCCTCTAAGTACTATTAAAAAGGGCTAGAACTAATAAGAACTAGAAAGATAATAAATAATATAACTCTACTTATAAATAAGTAAGAATATTAAAAGTAGGCTTAAAAATATATAAAATAATTTATAAATCTAATTAAAAGAGATTATCTAAATTAGGCACGGATTTGCTAAGAAAATACTAAAAAAACGAGGTATAGGATTATTAAGGTACTAATTATAATAATATATAAATAATACTAAAGTCTGCTATACTACTCTCCTCCACGCTCGACTCCATAGTCTTCCTATAATCGGTCCGTACGCTAGGGTGAGGGGGGGGGGCTTTTCAAAAGCTGCGCAGCTAAGTCTATCTCATCCTATCCTAGCAT
This sequence comes from Colletotrichum ledebouriae, assembly GCA_036785755.1. Taxonomy (NCBI): domain Eukaryota; kingdom Fungi; phylum Ascomycota; class Sordariomycetes; order Glomerellales; family Glomerellaceae; genus Colletotrichum; species Colletotrichum ledebouriae. The sequence goes on from JAVHLU010001680.1 coordinate 7,653, forward strand.
TTATAAAGGATATTATACTCTAGAAAAGAGTATTTATTATAGTTTATTAAGGGTCTATAAAGAGTATTTATTACTATTTATTAATATAAGATATTACGAAGAATATAAAATATATATTCATATAATTAGTCCTTTATAGAGATCTTTAAATAATTGATTTTACTTACTAATTCAACTTTATATCTCTCTTTTATCAAGCTAGTAATAGCCTTATTTGGAGTCTAATAGTCTAGCGCTTTATTAATCAAGATATACTAGTATTTTAATAAGGGTAGTAAGATATAAAATACGCTCTATACTTACTAATTCCCTTTGTCTATTTATCTTATTAATTCTTAGACTCTTTATTAATTAATGTCTTTCTAAAATCGCTCTTTATTTAAAGAGACTTTAATATATAAATAGGGATATTAGTTATTATTAGTTTAAAGACTCTTCTTCTTATAATATATAACTTAGAGCTTATTAAATTAACTATATGAGAGATCTCTCTATATATACTCTTAATAATATTCAATAACCTTTGGGGCTTATTATTAATATCCTTTCTATAAGCTAAGTTATATATTATTACTTATAATATAAGGGGTATTTAGTAAGTAGTATAAATAGGGTTATTGAACTCTTCTTACTTATTACTACTAGCTATTATTTTAATAGCTCTTAGCTCTAATTTAACTACTTTATTTTCCATAATCTATTTAGAGGTTATTTTCTATATTATAATTTTCTCTTTATAAGGAATCTAAAGGATTTTAATATATTTCTCTCTAGTAGCTTAGAGCTAATAGATCTTATTAATCCCTATTCTTACTCTTAACTAAATAATACTCTTAGTAATTAAGTTCTCTAGAATAAAGTAGGTTTAACAATACTTAGGATAAACTATCTCTTAAATATAGTCTTTAAACTAAATTATACCTTTATATAGCTCTTTAATTTCTTTTATCCTATCTTTGTATATTATTATATATATAGTATATATATATATTAAGTTTACTTTATTAATTTATTCAATAACCTAGCTAGCTTATACCTAATAGGGGATATTTATCCTAAATCCCCCTAGATAGTAGTTAGTATAGGAGTTAATAATACTCCTAGGTATTTACTACTAGGAAGTTAGCTTTCTAGAGGTAATTTTTGAACTTTCACTTTACTAAAGGGGTCTTTAAGATAGCTTTAAAATCCTCTTTCTTAGTATTATCTAGGTTAATATACTCCTATAATCTTATTAACTTAAGCTTACACTAGGTTTAATCCTACTAGAGGGGCTAATTAATTAGGCTTTATAATCTTAATAAGAGGCTAGAGGCTCTAGAGGCTCTAGAGGCGCTACCGAGTATAGGCGTTAGTAGAAATAGAATTAGATTTTATCTAATTTTATCTTTAAAGCCCTATATCTCTATGGAAATGGGAGATATAAGGAAAGAGGAATATATTTAAAATTCTTATTTTATTCCATATTGAATGCTATATAGTTTAATACTATATACCTAGGGCCTATGCTTTTATCTAAGATAATAACATAAAATTAGACCTTGAGGTTTGAGTAAGTCTAATAAGATTTAACTAAATAGGTTTAGGACATTAATATAATATATAAGGCTTAAACTAGCTAAACCTAGCTATATTAAGCTTAAACTAGCTATGTTATGCTTTATTATTACTTCTAGACCTTCCGGAGGATTAACTATATATACCTACCTTTTTCCCTAGCTTTTCTACGCTTTAGAATAAGGATAACGATTTAATATATTTATATATTTATTACTCGATCTTTCCTTCGAATTAACACGCCGTACTTATAGGCTTACTATAGGTTCATATATTAATAATATATAGGTAAGTTTAATACTATAGATTTCTCTAGATAGCTTCAATTAGTATTATATATAGAAATTAGACTATTAATTATTAAATCTTATAGTATAGAGTATCAAGATAACTAGACATTGATATATAACTATATTAAAAGCTCTATATATAGATATAGGTGGAATTTATACCTAAAACTAGCTAATATAGATATCGCCCGATTTAGCTAGATTTCGCGGTGCTTTTGCGCGCATATTGCGCCCCACTGCGCGCCCATAGGGGCTCGATTTAATAAGAGGCGGTATTAGTAGCGCAGGTAGTGCGCGAGAGGATAAGTTAATAGTTTTATAGTTTCAATAGTTAAAAACTATATTATTATTAATATAAAGTTAAAGATTATACTAGGGAGCGCTAGCTATAGCTAGCTCTAAGCAGAACACTTCTATTAATAAAGTTACGCTATATGTAAAATAAATCTAATTAGTAATATTATATATACTATTCTCTATACTAGGGAGCGCTAGCTATAAGCTCTTCTAATAGGATATTAATTATAATATATAGTATTTAATATTAGTAAATAGTATAGTAATCTCCTTATATAATAATCTCCTCTTAATATATAGTTTTTTATATACCTCCCGCTCTTATTAGAGCTATATATACTATTAGAGATAATAAGGGATAGGAAGTAAGTATATTATAAGCTAAACTAATAAGTAGCTTCTTACTTTTATAGCTTATAAACTACTTAAAATCTATAGGTACCTTATAAGAAAGTAGTACTAGTAAGCTATATCTATTTAAGCTATATATCCCTAGTAATACCTTTAAGCTCTACCTTAATAATAAGGGCTAGCTTATATGTTACTTAAAATCTATAGGTATCTTATAAAGAAGATAAATAAGTAGGTCCTAGAAAGCTTAAAAGCAGTCCTTAATAATAAAAGCCTTATACTATATTCTAAGACTCTATTTACTAAGTTTAATTATAATTAACTCTATTTAATAGTAATAAGGGTATAAATATATTAGTAAGTATTTATTATTCTTATAAAGAAATAGACTTCCTTATTAGGATTTATAATAGGGATAATTACTAAATAAGTAAATAATATAGTAGACTCTTTATATAGCACTCTCCTCTTAATATATAGTCTTTTATATATATCTAGCTCTTATTAGAGCTATATATACTAAGAGAGATAAAAAGGGATAGGAGGTAAGTATATTATAAGCTATACTAATAAGTAGCCTTTTATTTTTATAGCTTATATGCTACTTAGAATCTATAGGTACCTTATAAAGAGATAGTATTAATAAGCTATATCTACTTAAGCTATATTCTCTAGTAATAACTTTAAGCTCTAATTTAATAATAAAGGCTAGCTTATATATTACTTAAAATCTATAAGTACGTTATAAAAATATATATAAGTAAGACTTAGAAAGCTTAAAAGTAATTCTTAATAATAAGGGCCTCGTGCTATATTCTAAGGTTTTATTAACTAAGTTTAGTTATAGCTAACTCTATTTAATAATAATAAGGGTATAACTATATTAATAAGTATCCATTATTTATTTAAAGAAATAGATTTTCTTATTAGGATATATAATAAGGATAATTACTAGGCCTCTGGCCACTGCATAGTGATTTTACCTGCTTAAGTGCAATAGACCTTCTAACTCTGCGCCTCCTAATAATATATAGCCTTCGGTTACGTGATCTTACTAACTACCTTTCCTAACTATAGCTATACTTATACGTGCCCTACTAGATAGCCTCACGATCTTTAACTTTATATTAATAATAACGTGGTTTTTAATTATTTAATAGACTATAAAACTATTAACTTATCCTCTCGCGCACTACCTGCGCTGCTAATACCGCCTCTATTACTACCTCGTCCGCTAGAACTATGCTATCGTTAGTAACGCTCTCTCTATATTAAAGTAGATAGCATAAGCTATACTTACTAACGTTTAAGCCCTAAGGGGCCTAGGCTACCTCTGCCTTAATAGTGCAGAGGACCTGCTTAATGAAGGGCTACTCTATAGGGTATATAATAACCCGCCTAGCTTCTACTACTAAGTCTACTTACTTAGCTATAATATAATAATAAATATCCCCTTTAGGGGTATTAATATAAGCCCTCTTAAGGGCTATACTAATAATACGCTCTCTATATATAATAAAGTAATTAAAAAAGGAGTAGGTTTTATTAGTTATATTAATACTAAACTCTCTAGTAAGCTCTTATATATTATTAGTACTAAAGGGTATACCTCATATAGGCTTAGCGTTTTTATATATAGGGTTTAGTATTAATATAGTTAAGGGATAAGGATAAGGAAGAGGGAGAGCTATAAAGCCCTACTTATAGTAGTAAAGCTTCTTATACTTCTAGCTATAAGAACCTCTTAGGAAAGACCTTTTTAGTTAAGGAGTTACCTCTAATATAGTAGTATTTACTTTTAATACCTTATTAGAAAGTTAACCTTTTAAGTTAAGGAGTTATTTTATATAGTAGCTTTATAGTACCTTTAGTACCTTATTAGAAGGTCGACCTTTTAGGTTAAGGAGTTATCTTATATAATAGCTTTACTACGAGAGCCTTAGTTACCCGTTCAGCTCTAATATAATTGGCCCCGGTGCGGCGCGCGTCTGACTTTATACGAGGGTTTACTTATAAGTAGTAGGAATATATAGGGTTCTTATATTATTTTCCTTAATTAGTAGAGGGTATAGGTTAAAATACCTATATAGTATTTCCTAAATTATACCTGCGAACTAGGTGAATTTATTATAGTCTTTTCGCGAAGGGGCTGCGGCGTAATTCCGAACTTAAGAATAATTACTAGGTAGGTAAATAATATAATAATCTCCTTATATAATACTCACTTCTTAATATATAGCTTTTTATATACCTACTGCTCTTATTAGAGCTATATATATAAAGAGAGATAATAAAGAGTAGAAAGTAAGTATACTATATACTATACTAAGGAGTAGCTATTTACTTTTATAGCTTATATATTACTTAGAATCTATAAGTACCTTATAAGAAAGATAAATAAGGAGATCTTTTAAAGATTAAGGGTAATTTATAATAATTACCTTACTAAAAGTAATTCTTAAGAACTACTTAATATTATATTTTAAAGTTTTATTTACTAAGTCTATTTATAGCTAACTCTATTTAACCTTAATAAAGGTATAAATATACTAATAAGTACTTATTTCTACTAGCTACTAGCTAGAGCCTTATTATATATATATAAGCTATTAATAAAGAGCTAGTAAGAGCTAGTAAGAGCTAATAAGAGCTAATAAGAGCTAATAAAAGCTAATAAGAGCTAATAAGAGCTAATAAGAGCTAATAAGAGCTAATAAGAGCTAATAAGAGCTAATAAGAGCTAATAAGAGCTAATAAGAGCTAATAAGAGCTAATAAGAGCTAATAAGAGTAATATAAACTAAACTAAGCTATATAGATCTATATTTATCTATACTTAGGATAAATTAGCTTAACCTCTTAAAAGATTAATTAGATTTAAGCTTTTAATATATAAGGGTTTAAAAGTAATAAGATAGTTTTATTTCTTAGGTAGGCCTAGCTTTCTAAAAGGTAAAGATTAACCTTCCTAATAGAAGGCATAGCTATAGTTAGGAGAGGACTATATAACTAATAGCTATATATATTATTAGTAGGCGCGAAGTTAGAAGGTTTATTATACTTAAGTAAGTAAAATTACTATATAGTAGCTAGAGGCCTCTAATATTATAATATAAGTACGTTATTATAATTATAATATAACTTATCGTTGTTTATAATAGTTTTATAATAATCTATTAATCATAATAGAATTTAAATAAATAATATAGTAATAGAGCTAGTATTAATATAATAAGTAATATATAAGAAAATAAGTTAACAATTTAATAATTAGTATAAGTAGTTAAATACTATTTTATTCTTAAAGTATTAAGTTAAAGATTATAAGGCTATCTAATAAAGTTTATATAAGTATAACTATAATTAAGAGAGATAATTAATAAGACTATATAAATAAAGGCTATATATATTATTAGGAGGCGCAGAGTTAATAGGTCTATTATACTTAAGTAGCTAAAATTACTATAAATTAGCTAGAGGCTATTCTATCTCTATATAATAACTAACTAGTATATATAGTTAATAGTTAGAAACTAAAGTCTAATAAATATATTGATTATATCTATATAAGTGAGGCTATTTTATATTAAACTATAGTGTACCTAGTTCTTTCTTTATATACTATGAAGCCCTTATACTACTAGTTATACCTTTAACCTATACGTAGCCTAATATTACGCTGCACGCAGCTCGCCTACTATAATGCTGCGCCGCTTCCGGTCGTAACAGTTGGGACCTCTGCAAGGCACCTGTATAAGCCCTGTTTAACATGCCTTGGATATGTTACCCGCCTGATTGCCCCTACTACCCTCAACGCAGTACTTATGCCGTGACTACTTCTGTACCTTTTCCTCAGCTTTGATAGGTGAAGTAGACCCGGGTATCTTCGTCACACTAAGGATCCCTCATTCGCGACGAACCCGAGCGTCGCTGGACGTAGATGCCCTAGGTGCGTCAGTGGCCGGAGCGGACCGGCGGGACCTGTGTTAGCGCATTACCTGCCGAGGTGCCTTACCTTATCTACCTGCCGCCTGTCAAAAAAGGAAACGGGAGCTCGGAACGTTCCACGACGTGCCATGTCTCCCGCATTCGCGCCGAGACGGGCTTACAAATTCATCACGAGTCACGACCGCTTTTTGAGTATCAGGTTGACAAAGTCGCGCGGCCCGACTCGCTTCTCGTCTCTCCCGGCTGCCTTTGATGCATCCCTCGGCTCATCATCATTATTTCGCGGCCCGTCCCCTAAAACCGACCCTCAGGAAGAGCCATCATGGCCGACGCAGACCGAGACTCTAATATCGACAGCCCTATTGCCGTCACTAATGCGACCACTGAATCGTCCACACCGCCGCCAAAAGGAGTAGTCTTGGACAAGGACGGCAAACCGTGAGTAAAACCGTTCTCCGCACTCTGCCCAGCCAGTCCAGACCTTAGTGCGGAGCTTTTTACTGACAAGAAATTGCGCTGCAGGTGTCGATCCTGCTCCTCCAAGAGCGCATTCTCCAGCTGGGCGGTCCAAGCGAATGCCTCGTTAAAGAAGACCCCTCCTTCTTGTCCTCCTCCTCCTCCGACGACGACAACGACAACGAACCCGGCCAACGACTGTCCTCCCGATGTCGAAGCTCTCGGTCGGGGTACATGGGCGCTGCTACATTCAATCGCGGCAACGTACCCCGATAAGCCGTCACCAGGTCAGAAGGATGACTTGCGGGGCTTCATGAGGCTTTTTACTAAATTTTATCCCTGCTGGGTGTGTGCCGAAGATTTCGAATCCTATATGCAGAAGGAACAATTGCGAGTTGAGGGTCGTAGCGAGTTCGGAGACTGGCTTTGCAAGGCCCATAACGAAGTCAACCGGAAACTCGGAAAGACCGAGTTTGACTGCAGCAAGTGGGAAGAGCGGTGGCGCACAGGTTGGAAAGATGGTCGTTGCGACTGAGATGTAACATGGCTACCGGCAACTGGAACAGCGTTCAAAGCGTGTTAGACTGTGTACGATGCGGCGGACGTGGCGCATCCCCCTACTGTGGTACACTCATAGGGTATATTGCCTCGCTGAAGCGTCATGTAACAAAAAGTAGACTACTCCCATTCATATAGACGACATTGGCGATGAGGACGGCAGTACAGGCGAGCTGTTGATTCGTACACTACGCTCCACACACATGCATGCGCATATTCTCTTCCTGCGTGCGAAGGGCGAAAAGCGCGCTCACAGCCTCGGACGACAACACGTGCTGCTTGAGACGGCGGGCGAGCCGTCCGCAGTCGGCAACCGGAGGCCTCGGTCGCCCAGCGGAGGATATAGCGCATAGTACTCTGCTGATATACCTTGGATCGCCGTCGTCACTTCAAGAGAATTGATTGAAGTGTTCAGAAGTTCAGATGGTCCGTGACTGGACCCAGGCCTGGTTTCCAGAACCAGATGCGTCGAGCACTGCAGGTTTTGAACCGGAATCCTGCAGCGTGGCGATCGGAGGAGCAGGTTGGGGGGGTTGATGGGAGGAGATCTGCCTTGACCCGGCTGCTATCAAGGGTCCAAGCCGGAATGGCGCATGAAATGAAGGCTGATCCCTGGGTGACAACTTGCATGAAAAATAACTAAACCCCGAAATCGAAAGTTCCTCGACAGCAGTGGATGGGCTCGCCTGTCGCTGGTCCGAAAGAAGTGCGGTCTGGCAACGAACCCCGGCGGGGCGGGCGCAGAGTCCACAGGCACTGTAAGGTGACAAAAAGGCGGTGTTCATGTCAAATCGACCCCTTAGCGCGCGGCGGGGCGTAGTATGCGCGCAAAAGCAGCAGTAAATCGGGCGAAATCGGGCGATATCTATATTAGCTAGTTTTAAGTATGCATTCCGCTAGGATCTCTATATAGAGATCTTAAAAAGCTATACATTAATATATTAGTTATTTTATTATAGTATAATTAGGGATTAACCTAGCTATTAACTATAAAAAGAAGAATATTTAACTCTTTAGAAGTCCCCTCTCTAATACTACTAAGTAGTAATACTTGGACATATTACTATTAACTCTATTACTATAATGCCTTAAGCAAGGAAGCTTCAAACTTATAGGAATAACAGACTAAGAAGTATTAATATTATGAGTTGATTAATTATTGTTCTAAATAACATCATAATAATATAAAAATAATAATAGAGAATAATAATAATAAAAAAATCCTTAGATTACTATAAATACTCTTAATTACAACTTCTAAAGTAGCTTTAAGAGAGACTAGATTTAATCTATTAAATTACCTACTAACTAATAAACTTAAGAATAAAAAGGTATAATAGAAGGAATTACTATAAGTAATAATAAGCACTTATATATAATAGAAAGAGCTAGAACCAATAGGAACTAGAAAGACAATAAACAATATAACTCTACTTATAAATAAAGAAGAATACTAAAAGTAGGCTTAAAAGATATATAAAGTAATTTATAGATCTAATTAAAAGAGATTATCTAAATTAGATATAGGTTTGCTAAGAAAATACTAGAAAACGAGGTATAGGATTATTAAAATACTAATAGTAATAATCTATAAATAATACTAAAGTCCCCTATATTCCTCTTCTCTATACTTTACTCTATAGTCTTCTTATAATAAGCTTATATACTAAGGGAGCCTTTTTTGAACGCGCTATAGCTAAGTCTATCTTATCCTATTCTAATTATCCCCTTAAGACTTTTTATAATATTATAAAGGAGAGCCTTAAAAAATAAATAAAGCTATTTTATAAAAGTAATAAGTAAACTCTATTTATAAATCCCTTTTATTAATAATATTATAAGGGGTTAGACCCGAGTTTATTTAATAGGAGGTCGCTATAATACTATTTATTTAAGCTAAAGAGGAAAAAGAGAAGTTTTCCTCTCTAGTAGAGACTTCGCTAGTTTATAGGGAATAACTAGGTAAGCCCTAGGTAAGCCCTAGGTAATTCCTTAAAATAGTAAACCTAGGTAAAAGCTTAGGTAAGCTTAACCTAGGTATAGCTTATAATACTATCCCCCCTCCTAGCTAGTCCCCCCTTAGATATAAGCTAGGTCGCTATTATTATCTATAACTAGCCTATATAGGGCTTTATACCTATTTATTATAATAGTCTCTATAATAGCTTCTATAGGCTCCTAGGTAGGCTATATATACCTTTCCTATTTAACTAGAACCTCGCGCCTCTACTCTCACCTAACTACTTTCTATTATACTATATATATCTCCTCTATATACTACTCGAATTCGCTATTATTAGCTATAATTAGTAGTAGCTAGGGGTCTATCCTTATTTATATAAGTAAGGGGTCCTCTAGTACCCTCTAGAGGAGGTCTATATAGAACCTTAAGTAGATATTACTAAGTATATCTAACTTAAAAATATATAGGCTTAGGACTCTAATTATAATATACTTATAATATAACTATAATAGCTTCTTACTAGGCCTAGGGCTCTTATAATTAGCTATTAAAAGCTAAACCTTATTACCTACCTAGTACTCCTCTATAAGTATCTTATATTAGTTTATATTCTCCTCGCTAGATTATTAAATAGCTATAATACTTACTTAGACGAAGTCTATTACTTCCTATAGCCTTATTACTAGGAGAGTAGTTATTATATCCCTAGAGGGGGCCTCCTCTATTATATTATTTACTATAGGTATAGGGTTAATATAATACCTATATTCTAAGAAGAATAGTAAGAGCCTAGTTATATTACTAACCTTATTATAGAGTACTAGCTAGGTAGTAGGTAAGAGCTACCCCTATTTATCCTATACTTAGGTTATAAATACCTATAAGATAGCTTATATCTCCTAGTTCTACCTCTTAGTATTACTATTAGTTTATAAGTAGTATATAGTACTTAATAGCCTCCTTATACTAATAAAGCAATAGAAATTAGCCTAGAAGTAGCTTACCTAGTTAGACCTTTAATTACTAATAATATTATATAAGAACCTATAGAACTAGAAGTAAGAGGTAAGGAACTAGTAAGTATAAGCTTCTGCCTCTATAGTACCTATCTCCTCTAATATTACTAACTTACCTAGCTTATTTACTATAATCTATAAGTATTAGTTAGTATTATCTTTTATAAGTAGTAAGTTTATAATAAAATCTATTAAGAGGTCTAAGTATAACTAGGTAGGTACTAATAGGGGCTTTAGGAAACCCCTCTTAGCTTACTTTTAAATATATATCCCTCTATAGATATTATAATTCCTTATAAATCTCTATACTATTTATAATTATCCTAGCTAATAGAACTACTAGCTTACTATTTCTAGCGTACTATTATAGCCTAAGTAAGTAGTTATACTTAAGTTATAGCTCTATTGAATAAATTTTATATAAAGCTCCCCTAGTAAGTTATTATTATCCTCCCCGCTAGGTACTTATAGCCTCCCCCTAAATATTAGTCTCCCCTAACTATTAATATTATACTTACTAATTTAAACCTTAGCTTTTATATCTTATAGGAAGCTCTAAAGCTAGTAAGTAACTATATAGTATATAGCTTTATATATTATATCCTTTTTTATAGTTTCTAGCTATAGCGCTTATAATTTAGGGTTACTATTAAAAACTATAGTATCTAGGATATTAGTATAGCCCTTCTAACTTCTCTTTACTAGGGGGCTAACTATAAAGTCCCCGCAGGGGTAAGCGCGGTTTAGTATTAGCTATAAAACCCTCCCCTACTTTTACTTATTATCCTACTCTTATAGCGCGTCCTACTCTCTCTAAGAGAGGGTATTAAGGGCTATTACTTCCTTATTAAGGCGGTATTTAATAATAAATTATACTAAAATAGTTCCTCTACTTACTAGCTCTAGCGCTCTATAAAGCGCTACTTCTTTATAAAATATTTAAGCCCCTAGTAATTAATTAATACCTTAGAAGTAATTATATTATATAGCTCCGCCCTCTATATATATAAGTAAGAAAGGATTACTAAGAGCCCCTTATTATAGATTAGGTAGTTATACTCTATAAGCGAGAGCTTTTATAAGTAGAATGCTATATAATACTAAATACTCTCTAGGTTAACTTATAAGAGCACCCCTCCTAGTATAAACCTTAAATAGTTAGTTTTAATAATAGTTTTATCTTTTAAATTAAACTAATAGAGTATTAGCTAGGTATTAAAAAGCTACTTAAGCTATAAGAAAGCTTATTCTTAATTATCTCCCTATTAAAACGTTATATTCTCCTTAATAAGTAGTATAAGTAGTCTAATAATATCCCTATACTTTAGTATAAATATATTATAATAGTTTATAAACCCTTGGAAGCTCTAAACCCCCTTTAGGGAGGTAGGGGGTAACTACTTAGTAATTACCTAGAGTTTCTTAGGGTTATAAGAGAGACCCTCTCCTATTATTATAATAAAACCTATATACTTAACCGTCTTAACTAACAACTTATACTTTATAGGGTCGAGGTTTAAGCCTATATCTACTAGCCTATAGAGGAGTTCCTAGACCTTCCTCTTATAGTCTTCCCTTATTCTATTAGAGTAAATTAATATATTATTTATATATATAGTAATAAAGTTATTAAGGAAGTCCTATAAGCTATTATTAATATATCGCTAGAAGCTAGTAGGGGCGCTAGTTAAGCTAAATAAGTAAATTACTTACTTAAATAACTTATATTAGGTATAGAATATAGTTCTCTCTTAATACTTCTTTACTACCCTTAACTTATAGAAGGCTACTACTATATTTAGCTTAGTATATTACTTAGCTATACTTACCTAATATAATATCTTAGAGATTAGTAAGAGGGAGTAGTAATCTTTCTTAGTAATTATATTAAGGGCCTTATAGTTAATATAAAAGCAAATCGCCTACCTAGCTTCCTTATAAAGAGTACTAATACCCTAGTAAGTAAGCTACTAGCCTTAATAAACCCCTTATCTAAGAGGTCTTATAGGGTTTTTTTAAAACTAGTAGCTCTTCTCTTAATATACTATAGAGGGGGCCCTAAGGGAGTAATAGCTCCCTCCTATCTAATCCTAGTATAAGGTTAATCTAATAGTCTACCCCTAGTAACCTAGGGGGTAGTAGGTAAGCCTTATTAAGGTTAAATAAGTTAGGAAACTCCTTTAAGACCTAGCTTAGTAAATAATATTATTAATCCTCTTTTAGTTTTAGGTTTAAAGCTTTCTTAATATTAGCTAAGCTAATAGCTTATATTAGTACCTCTATAGTACCCTCCTAGTACTTACCCTATTATCTTACTAAGCGTTAGTAAATTATAGAGAACGAGGGTATTAAGTTCGGAATTACGCCGCAGCCCCTTCGCAAAAAGACTACAATAAATTCACCTAGTTCGTAGGCATAATTTAAGAAACACTATATAGGTATTTTAACCTATACCCTCTACTACTTAAGGAAAATAATATAGGAACCCTATATATTCCTATTACTTATAAGTAAACCCTCGCATAAAGTTAGACGCGCGCTATACTAGGGCTAATTATATTAGAGCCGAACGGGCTACTAAGGCTCTCGTAGTAACGCCCTCGCTAAACCTTCTAATAAAGTAAAAGCTACTATATAAGATAACTCCTTAACCCAAAAGGTCGACCTTCTAGCAAGGTGCTAAAGGTGCTACGAACGCTACTATATGAGAGGTAACTCCTTAACTAGAGAGGTCTTTCCTAAGAGGTTCTCATAGCTAGAAGCATAAGAAGCTCTGCGAGCAGGGCCTTATAGCCCTTATTTCCTTTATAAGGGGTATTTCTTCTTAATCCCTTAGGTATAGCCTAACTTATCCCCTCTTATAGTATACTTAGTAAGCTATAGCGTTATAAATAACCTAGCTCTACTCTATCTAGGGGCGCCCTAAGAGGATATTAGGGTCTAGGCTATTAATTATATATATAAAGATATACTGAGTATAACTACTTATTTCTAGGTTAAATGCTACTATACCTAGTATATTACCTAATAATAGTCTACTAAGTATATACCCTCTTATAAGTTAGTATTTCTTCTTAAGATATAAAAGGTAGAGGTATTAAGCTAGGGAAAGGTTAATTATTATATAGGTATTACTCCTAATATCTACTAGGGTATAAGCTAGATACCCTCTATTAACTCTAACTTAAATAATAATAAGCTTATTATTAGCTAATTATTCCTATTTATATTCTTCCTAACTTAATATCTCCTCCTTAATAGGCTCTAGGACTTAATTTTACTCTAGAGTTAGTTTTTTCCTAACTCTTTATCTTCTTCTATAGAGTTAGTTACTACCTAGTAGTTATTTATAACCTTATAATATACTAGTTATTCTTTTAAGGTCTTTACTTTTATAACCCTAAGTAGCTAGTCCTCTTTATTAAAGTAGTACTAAGTAATATAACCTCTAGCTCTATAAGTATAATAAGTATAGGGGTCCCTCGTGCCCTTCTAAAGCTATTAATATTATACTAGGGAGGTACCTAAGGAGGACCTAGAGTTTTAATAGTTATAGCACCTTACCTCCTTAGCTTATAAGATTCATATAGCTCTAGTTATATAGATATCCTCCTTAATATCCTTAGTAGTAGGTCTCTAGTAGGTTACTAGGTAGTTACTAATAACCTTCTAGCGCTCTACTTTCTATATAATACTCTAGACCTTTAAGAGCTAGCTACTATAATTAGCTAATAGGTTAAGAATAATTAGCTAGTCCCTTAGCTTAGGGGTAGAAGAGGCCTCTAGAAATAAGATTTAAACTTAATTAAGCTAGTTTATACTACTTATATTAGCTAGTATCCGCTTAAATCTTCATAAGAAGGTTACTAGGGATTTATTCTCTTTTTATTAGAGGGTCTATAGGTAAGCTATAGCTTATAACTAGATATTTAGGTCCTTTAATATCTAGTCTAGATAGGCTATAAAGTCCTTAGGGTTATATTTTCCCCTGCCCCCCCCTAGCTTTATAAAAAGTAGAGACTACCTACTAGGCTATAATATATAAGTAAGAGTTAATAAGGTACTATACCTCTATATTTATAATATAGAACGCCCTATTTATAGTAATCTTATGCTTTATTTATTATACCTAGGTAATATATTCCTTCTACTTACTTAAAAACTTTAGGAGTAGGGGTAGTAGCTTCTAGCGTATTATACTAAGTATTACTAGTATCTTACTAGTAGTACTTATAGGGGTCTATATTGCTATATACTAGCTATTCCCTTATTTAACCTCTTATAACTATTACTAGAGGGACTCTATTACTATTACTAAATTAGCTTATAATAGCTTATCTCAAGTTTTAGCTATACTACTATTAACTATCTTACTAACTAGGGCCTCTAGCCACTGCATAGAGATTTTACCTGCTTAAGTGCAATAGACCTTCTAACTCCGCGCCTCCTAATAATATATAGCCTTCGGTTATGTAATAGTAACTCTCCTAACTATAGCTATACTTATACGTGCCCTACTAGATAGCCTCACGATCTTTAACTTTATATTAATAATAACGTGGTTTTTAATTATTGAACCTACGAAACTATCGACTTTTCCTCTAACGTACTACCCGGGCTGCTAATACTACCTCTATTACTACTTTGTCCGCTAGAAGTCGTTATTATCTTTACTATACTATTATTAGTAATACTCTCTCTATATTATAGTTAGCGCAAGCCGTACTTACTAACGTTCGCCTAGGCTGCCTAGGCTACCTCTACCTTAGTAATATAGAGGACCTACTTAAAGAAGGGCTACTCTATAGGGTATATAATAACCTACTAAACTTCTACTACTAAGTTTATTTACTTAGCTTTAATACTATTATACCTTATAGAGTCCCCTATAGGGGTATTAAGGTAAGCCCTCTTAAGGGTTATACTAATAATATACTCTCTATATATAGCGGAGTAGTTAATAAAGGAGCAGGTTTTATTAATTATATTAAGGCTAATCTCTCTAGTAACCCCCTCTATATTATTTATACTAAAGGGCGTGCCTCGCTTAGGCTTAGTATATTTATAT
The DNA here is from genome assembly GCA_036785755.1 of Colletotrichum ledebouriae. Classification (NCBI taxonomy): domain Eukaryota; kingdom Fungi; phylum Ascomycota; class Sordariomycetes; order Glomerellales; family Glomerellaceae; genus Colletotrichum; species Colletotrichum ledebouriae. The sequence goes on from JAVHLU010001680.1 coordinate 23,156, forward strand.
ATAAGGTCTAGTATTAATATAATTAAGGGATAAGGATAAGGAAGAGGGAGAGGTATAAGGCCCTGCTTATAGTAGTAGAGCTTCTTATACTTCTAGCTATAAGAACCTCTTAGGAAAGACCTCTTTAGTTAAGGAGTTACCTCTTATATAGTAGTATTCGTAATACCTTACTAGAAGGTTAACCTTTTAGGTTAAGGAGTTATTTTATATAGTAGCCTTTACTTTTAGTACCTTGCTAGAAGGTTAACCTTTTGGGTTAAGGAGTTATCTTATATAGTAGCTTTTACCTTACTAGAAGGTTTAGCGAGGGCGTCTCTAGGCTATAAGAGCCTTAGTAGCCCGTTTAGCCTTAATATAATTAGCCCTAGTATAGCGCGCGTCTAACTTTATATAGTAATATTTAGAGGGTTTACTTGCAAGTAGTAGGAACATATAGGGTTCCTATATTATTTTCCTTAACTAGTAGAGGGTATAAGTTAAAATATCTATATAGTATTTCCTAAATTATACCTATAAACTAGGTGAATTTGTTATAGTCTTTTTGCGAAGGGGCTGCGGCGTAATTCCGAGCTTAAATCTTACTAACTAGTAGGGAGTAGCGCTTAACTTATTATTATTATTATAATCATAAGCTTAAATATATAAGGGGTTAAACCTAGGTTTATTTAATAGGAGGTTACTATAATACTATTTATTTAAGCTAAAGAGGAAAAGGGGAAGTTTTCCTCTCTAGTAGAGATTTCGCTAGTCTATAAGGAATAACTAGGTAGGCCCCGGGTAGGCCCTAGGTAGTTCCTTAAGGCGGTGAACCTGGGTAGAAGCCTAGGTAGGCTTAACCCGGGCGTAGCCTATAATAAATATCTTCTAAGTAAGCGATCTTATTATTAAGAAGGTCCCTTAGGTTTAACTATCTTCTATTATAAGTTATATCTTAATAATAGCCTTACTACTTCTTCTTCTTTATTATACTCCTTATCCTATTCTAATCCTTAGTATAGCTAAAACTACTTATTTTATTATACTAGGCGTGAAAAGTTATAATAATATACTCCTTTAAGTATATTCTACTTAATCTAATTCTACTAGTTAACCCTCTATTAGATATAGTTTATATAACTATAGTTATACTTATTTAAAGTATTAGGTCGCTTAGGATATAATAATATATTTATAAGTATAGTTCTAGGGTATAGCTTAGTAGTTATACCTTACATTAATATCTATAAGACTTATAACTAAAGCTAGTATCTAAGGTATTTAAGCTAATTATTTAGTATTTTAAATAAAATAAACCTAGATAATATTAATAATTTATAAATAGGTTAAGGAATATCTACTATAGGAGATAGTATAATATTATTATTATTTCTAAAGTTTATTATATTATTATCTGTAATTAAAGGAGTAAGAAGGTATAGAGGGAAGAAAAGTACTTTCTTAAAGTCTTCTTAGCTTAATAAGGTATCTCGCGAAGCTATACTACTCTTAATAGTTAAATTATAGAACTCTATAGTAATTATAGATATATATTAGCTAACTAAGGGGATCTTAGAGTTGGTAAATAATATACTATCGCTTAAGGTTATAATACTAAAATATAGCAATAGCAATCCTTCTTAAATTAGAGCTCTAGCTTATTTAATATACTAGAAGCTATATATAAATCTATCCCTCTATTAAACTAAATTAACTACGTAGGTATTAATTAATAGGAGCTTTCGGAGTTATCCAGGGGCTCCTATCTTATAAAACTATATATTAAGGTCCTATATAGCCTCAACGAAGCGCTAATTGCTATTCTAGTCCTATATAGAGTTATAATAGAAGTAGTAGCTAGTTAACTGGTTTATTGAGCTCGGAATTACGCCGCAGCCCCTTCGCAAAAAGACTACAACAAATTCACCTAGTTCGCAGGCATAATTCGGGAAATACTATATAGGTATTTTGACCTATACCCTCTACTAGTTAAGGAAAACAATATAGGAACTCTATACGTTCCTACTACTCGCAAGCAAACCCTCTGAACATCACAAAGTCTTAACTGGTTTATAAAGACTATAGCCTAGTAATAATTACTATAATTTAGTAAAAAGAAAGCCCTAGTAGTATCCTTAAGGTTCGTTACCTTTAAATATTATAAAAGCCTTATTAATCTCTTTCCTAAGTTACTAGGCTTATTTATAGATTAGGGTATAGATATTATACGGGTAGCCCTTAATTATAAATATAACAAGGGCTATAACCTCTAAATTATCTAACTCTTCTTATTTTATTAGCTTCTCTTATATATTATATAGGTCTAATAAACATTTTACCTAAGCTAAAGTTATAATAAGTAACCCTCTTCTATATTAGGTTATTAAGTAATTTATAGATTCTTAACTTTATTATGTATACTATAGGACTACTAGTATAGGCTTATTTATATTTAATATAAGGTTACCTTTAGGTCTTATAATATTAAATACTACTAAGATATTAATACGGTTAAATATAATATCTCTTAGAGTAATAGGGGCTAAGTAAGGTAATATAAATAGTTTTATAAACCTAGAGTAGTTAAGATACTTTATAAAGTTAGCTAGTTATTATAGGTTATATTCCCTTTTCTACTCCTTATATTAATTCCTCTTTTCTATATTTTAGATATTTAGTTCTTTTAATAATCCCTCCTCCCAATCTAACTCTTCTAGATTAGTAGGAATTATTAGATCAGTTTATAAATTAGTATTTTTAAGTATTAAAAGGTTAATATCTATATAAATAGGTACGGAGGTAGCGAAAAGGGCGGTAAAACAGCCTGAATAATAGATATTAATAGGCTGAGTGATATTACGATAAAGGCTGATAAATTTAAGCATAAGAAGGCATTTTCCTGGAGTTAATTAATAGAGAAATTGTTAAATATTAATAATATTATCTCTAAGTTATAAATCCTACCCTCGTAAAGTAAGGGGTAAGATATTCTAAAACGTAACTATAAAGCAGTAGCTTATTAAGCAGAAACCGCGCTTAGATCACTATATAGTCCGTGCGCAATTTCAGTTTGTTTATAGCTATAAAGCTAAGGATTATAAATATATATATATATATATATAAGGTTATTACTATTATTAGAATTTATATAGACTTTTAAAGTATTTATTCCATAAGGGACATACTTTTATAGTTTCTATTTTAGGTTTTATAATTATTAAAGTGTTATTAAAGACATATTATATAGGTATATAACTATATATACTATAGCTATTTATTAAGGTTTATATAACCTTTATAAGATTATTATAGAACCTTTTAACATATACCTTCGATATTCTTATTACCCCCCCGTAAGGTATATATTTTATTTATATATAGCTTATTATTATATTATATTATGTTATGTTATGTTATGTTATATTATATTATATTACACTCTGTTTATAAGTTATTTACTCTAATATAAAAACTCTTAAAACCTAGTGGGAAAAATAAAGAGGAAATTCTTAGAGTCTTACATAATAATTACTAGTAGAAAAACCTAAAAATCTAACTCTTATAGGTATAAAAGAAAAACTGGACTTTTATATAGTTATAGTTATTACAGTCTAATAATTTAGATCTGTAATGCGGTTATTATCTAAATTATTAGTTATATTATTTATATTATTATTTATATTATTATTTATATTATTATTTATATTATTATTTATATTATTATTTATATTATTATTTATATTATTATTTATATT
>JAVHLU010001681.1:0-26850 GCA_036785755.1 Colletotrichum ledebouriae
TTTAAGGGTAGACTAGAGTTATATAAAATAGCCCTAGTTTTATTAATAATAGTGCGTATAATACGCTCTATTAATCCGTTTGGTTTATAGGTATAAGGAGGTCTGATATTATGGATAATACTACTATATATATATATATATATATTTAATACGTTTATTAGTGAATTCTAGTCTACTATCCGTTTTGAATTCTCTTATACGCTTATTATTATTATTATTATTAACTTTAGCCTTGACTTTATTAAAGGCTTTAGTAATAGACTCTATAGTCTTATATCTTAATAGTTTTCCCCACGCAAAGCGGGAATATTTATTAATAAATATTCCAAACTACCTATAGTAATTATAGGTTTTAAGACTTATAGGTTTATAAAGATCTGAGGCTATATAATCTATATAATCTAGATCTTTATTATATATTGACTTTTTATTAACCTTAGTAATAAAATTACCCTTAAGGCAGGCTTCATAAGGTAGAAGATTTGTTATATTTATAGCCTTATTGTTATTACTATTATTTATAAGGTTATTATTTATTTCAGTATTATCTCAAAGATTTTTAAGATATTTATAGTTTATATAACCTAGACGGTTATACCATAGTTTATATAGATCTTTGTTATTATTATTAGTTATAGATTGCGTATAGAGTAGATTATTATCATTATTATCATTATTATTCCTCTTTAAGGGGGCTTTATAACCCTGATTCAAGGGAATTTTAAAAAGATAGAGGTTATTAGACTTATAGCCCGTAGCTATAGTACGGTTATTATATATATTATATAGAATAGGTTTCTGCTATATAATAGAGGCTATACCTATATCATCAAGTCGACTTTAACTAAGTAAATAAATACCTAGTTTAGGTATATAATAGACGTCTTTTAATATTATTTTATAATTATTAGGGAAAATATTTAAATCTCCCCTTATAGTAGCAGTAAGCTAATTTGCTTTGCCCCACTTTACAGAGGTATTTATAGACGTTTTGTTATATAAAAGAGTATAATTTTTAACTACATAGATAGTAGCAGTAGTATCGATATAGAATATAGTATTAATTTAGTTAAAACGCCTTAATCCTAAGTCCTTTTCCTTAGTTAAAATACTCTATTAAATCAAAGTACGTTTTCAAATTCCTAATCTTTATCGGAATCATTAAGATCCATAGGATCCTCGTTTTCATTAACAGGTTAATCTATAGATATATAGGGGATTATTAAAGTATTATTTTCTTCTTCTACTTCTTCTATAACCCTTAAGGTAGTTATATTAACTTCCTTAGTAGTAGTAGAGGTAGAAGGTTTTTTATTTTTATTATTATTTTTATTCCACTATGCTAGGGCCTTGTTATTATAAAATAGCTATATATAGCTAAGAGCCTTATTATTCGGATCTATATTATTATTATCTATAGGCTTAGATAAGTCTATAGTTATATTATTACTATTAAGTAGGGCCTTAATACGTATAGACTAGACTTTATAGTTATTAGATCTAGAAAGCTTAGGAAGCTATACTTTTAAATTAGATATTATAATAACTTTAGGAGTATAATATATAAGCTCTGATATAGTATAGAGATCATAATAGTAAGATAAGATAGTTATATAGCTTAGTAGTATTAATTATAGCTTTGTTATTATTATATATATATATAGTTAAAACCCAGAGGTTATAGGTTTAACTCGTTATTATTCCTCCTCTTTTATTCCTCTTTTAGGGTCTTAAAGTAAATATTAAGTAGTAGTAGACCTTTTAATAGTTAGGATAACCGACGGTATATAGCTTATATTAGGCCTCGTTAGAATAGCGGTGTGAATATAGATAAACTAAGACTTATATAGGCTTAGGGATAACTCGAAGATATAATTAAGGGGAGTAAGGTCGAATAGTTTTATTATAATATTATCCCGTTTCGTAGTAATAGCGGTATTAATAATAGTATAATTAAATCGATATTAGTTCTAAATAGCTTCTTATAGGACTAATAGAGGTATTAATATCGAAGCTAGTAAACTAGTCCTACTAGTATTTCTAGTTCGGCATAGGAAGGTTATTATTATAAGGAGGAGGTTAAATAGGTATGAGGTTATTAAAAAGGTTTGAGCTAGGCTTATAACCTATAAGAATAGGTATATAGGTAGCAAAAGGGGCGGTAAAATAGCTTAAATAATATATATTGATAGGCTGAGTACTATAGTGATAAGAGCTGATAAATTTAAGTATAAGGAGGTATTTTTCCTGGAATTAATTAATAGAGAAATCGTTGAATATTAATAGTATTAATGATGATATTGTTAATTTTATTTCTAAGTTATAAATCCTACCCTCACGAAGTAAGGGGTAAGATATTCTAAAATATAACTATAAAGCAGTAGCTTATTAAGCAGAAGTCGCGCTTGGATTACTATGTGATCCGTGCGCAACTCCTGTATATTTATAGCTATAAAGCTAAGGATTATAAATATATATATATATATAAGGTTATTGCTATTATTAGAATTTATATAGATTTTTAAAGTATTTATTCTATGAAGGAAATACTTTTATAGTTATTATTTTATGTTTTATAGTTATTAAAGTATTATTAAAGAGATATTATATTAGTATATAACTATCTATACTATAGTTATTTATTAAGGTTTGTATAAACCTTATAAGATTATTGTAGAACTTTTTAAGATATACCTTCGGTATTCTTACAGAATCTACTTGGCCTCTAGCTACTGCATAGTGATTTTACCTGCTTAAGTGCAACAGACCTTCTAACTCCGCGCCTCCTAATAATATATAGTCTTCAGTTACGTGATCCTTTCCTAACTATAGCTATACTAATATATACCTATAGCCTTATAATCTTTAACTTTATATTAATAATAACGTAGTTTTAATTATTTAAACTATAAAACTATCGACGTATTCTCTTATATACTACCTGCGCTGCTAATACCGCCTCTATTACTACTTTATCCGCTAGTCCTCTTATTCGATCGGGTTAGCTAACGCCTTCGTAACTATACTATTATTAGCAACGCTCTCTCTATATTAAAGCAGTTAGCGCAAGCTATACTTACTAACCCCTAAGGGGCTACCTCTGCCTTAGTAATACAAAGGACCTACTTAAAGAAGAGCTACTCTATAGGGTATATAACGACCTATATAGCTTCTACTACTAAATTAGCTTACTTAGCTCTAATACTATTATATCTTATAGAATTCCCTATAGGGGTATTAAGGTAAGCCCTCTTAAGAGCTATATTAATAATATACTCTTTATATATAGCGGAGTAGTTAATAAAAGAGCAGGTTTTATTAATTATATTAAGGCTAAACTCTCTAGTAATCCCCTATATATTATTTATACTAAAGGGTATACCTCGCTTAAGCTTAGTATACTTATATATAAGGTCTAGCACTAATATAATTAAGAATTTATTATAAGTTATAAGGATAAGGATAAGGAAGAGGGAGAGATATAAGGCCTTACTTATAGAGCTTCTTATACTTCTAGCTATAAGAATCTCTTAGGAAAGACCTCTTTAGTTAAGTAGTTACCTCTTATATAATAATATTTATAATACCTTACTAGAAGGTTAACCTTTTAAGTTAAGGAGTTATCTTATATAATAGCTTTTATAATACCTTACTAGAAGGTTCACCTTTTAGGTTAAGGAGTTATCTAACGTAGTAGCTTTTACCTTACTAGAAGGTTTAGCGAGGGCGTTACTACGAGAGCCTTAACGCCCTAATGTAGCGCGTATCTAAGTTTATATAGTAATATTTAGAGGGTTTACTTCTAAGTAGGAATATATAGGGTTCTTATATCGTTTTCCTTAACTAGTAGAGGGTATAGGTTAAAATACCTATATAGTAATTCTTAAATTATACCTATAAACTAGGTAAATTTATTATAGTCTTTTTGCAAAGGGGCTATAGCGTAATTCCAAACTCAATAGAATCTACTTAATATAGCGCAATTAAGGTATGCTAACCTTTGGCTATTCGCTATTCGTGATAATAACTTCTATTAAAATCGTAATAATAATAATAATAGTAGATTTTAATAAAACTAGCTACATTAATAAGGACCCCCTCTATACTATTAATCATATACTAATTACTATAACCTAAGAAGATATTAGATTTACTATAAACCCGAATACTAATCCTAGAAGTACAGTAATAATAAATATACCTAAGAGTTTACTAAGTTTAAGTCTAAGTACTCTTAAAATATTACTAAAGATAAGTTTAATACTTTTCTTTTTAACTTCAAAAGTAATAATAAGGACTAGGAAGCCCTAGTAAATAATATTAATACTAATAGCGAGGTTCAATAGTACCTTTAGAATTACTAGTAGGATTGATCTTAGCTCTCCTCCCCTTATAAGTTTACTATATTTATTACTAATATTATATTTATAATTAATAATAATAAATTAGTTAATTTACTACTAAATTAAGCTTCCTTCTATATAGTAATAAGTATTAACCTAACTACTAACCTTAAGCTTACTCTACTCCTTACCCAGCTTATCCTACCTAGAGCCTCTACCCTAACCTAATTATTTATACTTAATAATAAATACTCTAAGGAAGTTTTTTAGAGTATTATACTAGATTTAGGTACTACTAGAGTCTCTACTACTAGCTAATAGTAAGTTATTACCTTATAATAGATTTACTTATTAATAGTAATTAATAGAGTAAATACTAGCTAAGCGAGAGTATACTTTAGAGATAGCCCCTATAAGGATTTATTTAATACTATTATAATTAAAACTAGATTTAGTAGTATAACCTTCTGTATAATACCTTCTAATACCCTATTTCTCCTCTATTTAAGTAATATAAATTAAATAGGTATTTATTTTAATAACCTCTATAATTACTTATTTTAAGGTAATATTATAGCCCTAGTTATATATAAATAGGGCTATACCTAGCTTCTTCTTAATAAAGAGGAGACTTTTATCTAAATTAGCTATTTAATAGATATTAAACTATAACGCCTCTATTAATATTTTAGTTACCCCTCTATTACTAAACTAGCTACCCTCCTCTAGCGCGCTAGTCACTCTATTTAAATAGTAGTAATTAAGTAGCTAACTAAGGTCTATTAATACTACTAATTAAATATAAGAGCCCCTTAGAGGTTTGAATTCTCCCTCTAGGATAATTATTTATTTAACTATAAGATTATTTATAATATTATCTACTTTAAAGGTAAAGCAACCCTATATATTATTAATATAGCTACTAGGTTTAATATTACTTATTTTGTTCTTAATCTCTCTATAAAGACTACCTAGGAAACCCTCTACTTCTACTAGATTTATATTTATTAGGGATTACTTAATTATATTATTATAAATACTAGATTAAACTTTATAGTAGAAGCCTTTAAAAATAACGCTAAATTAATAGGAATTATAGTTAAAGTTATCCCTATTAAAGCCTACTATTAAACTAGTAAAATGGAGAGGTATTATAGCTCCCTATACTATACTTATACTATTATTTAATAGGAAGTCCCCTATATTAAGCCCCCTCTTACCCTCTAAATAATAAGTAAATCTATTAATAATACTACTAGCCCTAAGAGCCTTATACCTACCCTACTCGGTTTTAATATATACTTATAGATTAGTAATAACCCTATCCCCTCCCCTAATATTACTACTAGGGCTAAGGCGATTAATACTATGATAGAGGATTTATAAAAAGAATACTCTAAATATAAAATCATAAATACCCTTATTACTTATAATAGCCCTAGTACTAATAATATTATCTACCTCTTATTATAATTATAAGTTAGGGTATATTAAGAAAAAGATAAATAATAAGGCTTTTACTATCTAATTACTATTTTAAGTAAAATAGTTACTATTTAGCTACCCTATAGCCCCTAAGATTTCCCCTCTATTACTATAAAACCCTTCTATAGTAATCCTAAGGCCTTTAGAGGCCTTAATAATAATAACCTATAAGTCCTTATTACCCCTAAGGCTACTAAGCTAACCCTAACCCCCCCTCTACCCTAGTATAGGATAAGAACTCTATTACTAACCTATCTAATATATTTAAACTAGAAGTTAGTTATCTAATAATATTTATCTTAATAAAAGAAAAAGCTAATTAGGAACTTTCCCTAGCTTTATATGAGTCTAGTAAGCTTATTACTAATAGTCCCCCCTTTCAGAAGTCTTATAAGAAAGAGATTAATATCCTCTTTAATTATAAAGTATTTAAATTTAAGATCTATAACCTAACTAAGTAATATAGCTACCTTTTTAAATCTTATATAATAGATAACATTAAAAATAAGACTATTACTCCTATTAAGAAGTCCCGCCTAGTTATCTATAGCGTTAATAATACTAATAAGTAGGGTATTTTAACTTAGTTACTTATAATCTAGCGCTATAGTATTTACCTCCTTTTAGTAATTACCCTATTACTTAGCCCTAATTATATTATTTAGATTAGGGATATTACTTAAGCTTATATATAATCTTAGATAATACTAGCGTATAATATTTATATCTAACTACCTAACTAGATCTATAATCTCTATTCCCCTAGGGTTATTATAAAGGTTATTAAACCCCTCTATAGTATTACTAAAGCTAGTACTTATTAATAAGCTACCTATAGCGCTTATTATTATAATAAGTTATATATAATAAGCTCTGCTTTTAACCCTATTTACTTATTACTAATAACTTAAGCCCTTACTTTGCTATTATTAGTATATAAATAGATAATATAATTAGTCTCTCTAATAATATTCTTTTTACTATTAAAGAAGAAGAAGGCTAAATTTATAGCTAAACCTAAGGGGAAACTTATACTCTAGACCCCTATTACTTTTAATAGTAGAATAAACTGTATTACTAGTACTAGCGCTATATTATTATATTAGAAGAGCTAAGCTATTAAGATTAAGCCTATAAGGAAAACTCCTAATAAGATATTACTAAAAGAATAATATATTAAATAGCAGGCTAGAGGGGCTTATATAGCTTTAATTTACTAACTAAAAGCTTATTTTAACTTATTAACTATTACTTAATACTAGGATCCAACTAATAAAGATATTACTACCCTTAATAAGCGCTTATAATAGCTAAAGGATAACCTTAACTAAGGCCTAATATTTATTATATTATTACTACTTACTACTAAACTATTTATATTTATAAATAGTTTACTTATTAATAATTAAGACCTTATATTATAATTAGGTTATATTATTATACTTATTAATAAAACGACGAATAATATAACCTTTATAATTGATAATAATATTATCTATTATAGCTCTATTAAATATAAACGAGTTACCTATAGTATATTAGCCCTAGAGATCTATATTATAGTTACTAGCGCGGACCTCGCCTTTATTATTACTTTAACCCTTTAATAAGTTATTACTAAGCTAAGTGTTACTAACTCTATCCCTATAGTAATATATACTAACTTATACTTGCTATATAAGTACCTAGTTAAACTTAGTATTATAAAAGAAATAAGGCTTATAATTAATATTATAGCTCTCTATTAGTTATATAAGCGCTATAAGCTATTTAAGATCTAATGAGTTAATAATAAAGATAACCCTACTAATATACTAATAAAGGTAATATCTAATAAGGTATTATACTACCTTACTAATAGGAATAAATTAATAATTTATATCGAAGGATAAGTAATATAAATAATAAAAGGATTAGTATAATAAGGGTATAATAATAGGTACTTATAGAAAAATAGGATTATAGCTAAAACTAGCTACTTTTTGCTTTATTTAGAAGCTAATAATATCTTCTAACTTATTATTTAATTTATATAATTAGATAGGCTTATTAAGCGATTGTTAATATTAAAGAAAAACTACTAGTATAGGAATATTTACCTACTTATATAATAAGTAGGAAACTCCTACTTACCTAGTAGGCTAGATCTAGCTTTAGATCTATGGCCTAGGTTAGAATAACTAGGACCTAGCGAGTAGTTATATAACTTATTATATAACCTATTTTATTAGCCTTTTTATATTATTCCTACCTTGCTAGCTACCTTCTAACCTAACTTAATATTATTAACTATTTAGACTTTATACTACGCCTACCCTTATTCTCTTCTTATACTAGTATTTATGAAACTAATAAAAGCTTTCTAATAATTAAGAGAAAATTAATATTATTATTAAGAAATACTCTAAATACTTTAAGATTATAATAATTATTAAACTAATATTCTTAAGGTTTATTAACTAATAAGCCTTTATATAAATTAATATAGTAATTATTACCCTTAAAATAGAGAATAATTATTAATAAGGGGGTAAAAAGGGGGGTAGATAAGTATAGGTATATAGGGTATAAAAGAAGCTAGGTTACTAGCGCGAAGTTTCTCCGAAATATATACTCACAATACCACGTACCCCCCGAAGGGGGCGATGCTTATATTATTGTATGGTGGACCACGCGAGCAAGGCCGACTTGACGATAGGGCTCACGGCTCTTGCATGTTGTGGCATGCGGGAGTTCGACCGCTGGAATTTCTTTTGGGGCGTTGTGGGCGTCGTCTGGGTCTCATCGGCGCTCAATCCGAGTCCCCTATGTCTTGGGCTCCCTGGTCGTCTCGCGTGCGCTACTCATCTGGATCGCCTTGTGGATTACCCAGTGTGTCGCTGGTTAGTTTGACGAGACGTTGTACAGAGTACTGTCGAAGGTGCTATGGTCAATGAAAATTTCAGGGTCCAAGAGGTCTTGGAGGTTTGTACTACCGCCTGAGTCGTTACAGTAAGAAGAGTTCTTCTTTCTTCCCCTGAAGAATGGTCAGCTTGATGGCATAGTTCTCGTTTGGCTGTGAACAAGTTGAGCCAAACCTTGCGCCCACTGAGCAGTAGCTTGATGTTGAGAAGCTCTTACAACGCATAGTTGTACGTAAAGATGCATAGTCTTCCGTAAGTTGAAGACATGATGGGACGAGTTTCAATAGCCGCGGCAGTAGTCGGTCGCCCGTCATGTCCTGCTTGTCTGCTTACCAAAAGTTACCGCCTTATCTCGCTGCTCACCTCGCCTCGCCTAGTCGCCGCACATCTAAGACTGCACATATCGCGGTATAGTTAAGGCCGGCGACTAGTCGGCGAGAGGAACCTAGGACTTTTAGGTCTACGGTGAAGTAAGGTTCACACATGGATGCCTGGGGACTGGGGACTGGCCAAGACCGGCCCAGAAGGGCAGGACGGTGTACCGCAGTATTCCCGCCAGCAGATTCCCAGCTTCCTTTCCCTGTAGCCGAGGGACTTCCGGCGTGTATCTCAAGGTACAGTATGAGGTCATTGTTTCCAACACGGATCAGCAGTGGGCTCCTCAGCCGGCAGGAGACGTCCCAGCTGTGAAGGGCGACAGGTCTGCTCCGACAAATGGGAAGGCAGACTAACCAGGGGCTGATCCACGATGCGGGTGCTCTCTGTCTCCAGTCCCCATCGCAGCTTAACCACTTGCGATGCAACTGCAGTTCAGTCGACATGGGGGGCTGCTGGGGTTTTGCTGTTTTTCGAGAAATGGAAACACTGGAAAAGGTCGCAGTGGTAGCTGAGTCTAGCCAGCAGTTCGGGGCTCAGGGCACCACGAGGTCTCAGTCTGCACTTTTCTGGCCGGGTTCCAGGGCTTTCATCAGTATTTGGATAGTGGAATAGTGAGATTGGTAGCAGCCGTGGCAGCCGTGGCAGCCTTGGGGCCTCTGCGGTGCGATTTGTGCCAGTTTACGATACCTAAGGTAGGTAGGTTGTCGGCGGGGATTTTTGCTTCAACGTGATGAGGAGCGCTATTCGGCACCCCCCGGTCTGCTATTCGGCACCCTTCTAACCGTAGTTAGTAAAGCACGGCTCTAAATATAACTTTAGGTATAAGCTATACTAAACGTAGTATTATACTAAATATACTAGCTATAGCGTAAAATTATATATAGAACGCGCTAACGCGTTAACCCCTATATATTATTTTGTTTTCTTTATAGTAATATACTTCTTCCTATTACTTATATATCCTATATTATTTTACTACTTAAAAATCGTCTTTTTATATTCCCTATTAGTACTTATTATAGATCTTAAAGACCCTATACTCGAAGGCCTCGTAGCTAAAATCTAGTAATTCTAGAAAGTTCGTAGGTATAGTATAACCTATATAAAGGGTAAGAAGGCGGTTAGTAGTAATAAGTAGCTATAATTAGCCCTCGCTTATAACTATAGTAGTTAATTAAAACCCTTAGTAGCTATAAAGAGGAAGATAAAGACTTATAAAACTAGCTACTAATAGTTAGTAAGGTTATTATAATAAGGAGAGTTATAGGAAGTTATATAGGTAAATAACTCCTATAATTACCTACCTACTACTAAGGAGTTAATCTTAGTAAGTCGATCCCTTTATAAATTATTATAAGAAGAGATTAGTAGTATTAAGGTTATTTAAGAGAAGGTAGAGGTGAAGTTAAAGTTAGGTAAACTAACTACGAGGGATATTACTACCTAAATTAAGGAGGAGACTAATATAGTTATAAGAGAGAGGGATATTTAAAACTTATAGTAATAGTTATATTAAGAGAGGTATAGACCCCTTATATTAATATAGATATTTATAAAGGAGATCTTCTTAAATAACGATATTAAGTACCTAAGTATTTATTATAACGAAGAGATAGGAAGGATTAACGCGGTCTTCTAGATATACTTATAGTATATTAAGTAATAGTAATAAAACCTAGAGCTTTTAATAATAGATATAATATATAAAGTTAGTAAATAAGGTAGTAAAAAAGGGAAAATTAATAACTAATATATTATAATAAGTAAATCGATTTAATATACTACTTTTCGAGATTAATAGTATAACTTCGGTCTATTTAATATTTAACGCAGCTTTTTACTTAGTATTAAGCGAAAGTATAAAGGCGTACGAGTAGGTAATACTCTAGATATAGCATTTATTAATTTTAGAGTAAATCTCCCCCCTAAAAGTAATACTAATAGACTTTAATAAAGCGCTAAAAAAGGTAATAAGAGTAGTATTTTAGTATACCTAGTAGTAGCTTTATTAATAGTATATACTAAAAAATATAGTATTAAATATAAAAAATGAATAAGATAGTATATTAGAGGGAGAGGAGGAGGTAGTAGGAGGAGGTAGTAGTAGTAGTAACTAGGCTAAAAGTTAGCTTAACGTACTAAATCCTAATTAGACTAGCGTAGTAAGTAATATTATATTATTAGGGCTATCCTTAAGCTCTAATTAGCTTAAAAACTCTTTAAGTAGGTCCCTTAGAGAAACTTCGCTTAATCTAGCTAGCGAAAATATTAAGGCTAATATTATAGAGGATTTTAAAGACCTCGCTACGGGTAACCGGGCTATAGCGCTAATACCCTCTACTAACTTCCTATCTAATAATCAAATCTCTCTAATAATAATAACTCCTGCTATTATTATAACTACTAGTAATAATAACGACGAGATTATTTAAAGTCCTAATAGTATTTTATAAGCTTAGAAAAACTACGTTTATATACTTATAAGCAATCTTTTTTAGTAGTAATAGAGGGCTCTCTATAATACCTTCTAAGAGACCTAGCCTCGAATTATTATATACCTTAAAAGGACCTACCTACCCCTCTACTTATAATATATAGAGTTTATAGTTATATCGTTATATAACTATGGTCTCTACGCAACCTCCTAAACTAAGTCTACTTACGCTAAGTTAAAGACGTACCTTTATAACTACTTAACTAATCTCTATAGTCTTTTTAAGGCTATTATAAAGATAATTATAAATAGGAAGTAGTAGTATATCCGATATATTAATAATAAAAAGTTCTACTTCTAAATATAGTAGTAGGATAAACTAATAACTACCTAGTTAATTTATATAGTCTCTTTAAGGGCTATAGACCTTATTTAGGTTTAATTTAAGGCTATAAATAATATATTTACTAATACTAAAGGTATATAGTAACTATCCTATTATTCTAGTCTTTTTTAGAAGGAGTATAGGCTACCTTATTATTACTAAATACTTAAGCGGTTAAGGGTAAAGGATCCCTCGCAATACCTTATAAAGATAGATACTAATAGCTACTAATAGCTAGATTAATTAATAGTAAGTACCCTTATTATATACTTTTAAAATATTAACTTAACGCGTTTTTTATAGTATTTTTAGCCTAAGATTATAACACTTCGAGCTACTACTATAGAACTTAACCCTAAGGTTATTACTCTCTACTATAACTACTAATAAGATCTCTTTTACCTTAATAATAATAATACCCTTACTTCTAAACCTCTATAGTACTAGTCGACTATACCTACGTCCTTCCCTTATAACAATTATAATATATTAACTAAATAAGATCCCTCCGCTTTTAAGGTCGCCTAAGCTAATATGTTTATTAATAATAATAATAATAATAACGCGCTACTACTACTACTACTACTACTACTACTACTATATAAAAAGAGGAAAATAGTAATAAAAAAAGCGGATAAGAGGGTAACTACCCTCATTAAAAAGCAGTTTAGCTAAATAACTAAGCAACTAGCGTAGAGCTTAAATACCTTTAATATAAGCTAAGTCCTATTACTACTACTACTTACGCTAGCTCTACTAATATCTAGTTACGCTTAATACTAATAGATCCTATATTTATAGCTAAGTTAGCTACTAATATAGCCTTACTTTAATACCCTACCTTTCCTATTAAATTAGTAGTAGTTTTTAAGCTAACTAGGGCCTCCGCTGCCTCTAATATAATAGTATAATTACGCGCCGTAGTATAAGTAGTTTAGGTAGTTTAGGTAGTATAAGTAGTATAGGCATAGACCGTGGTAGTTTCGCGTTAATATAATAATAATTATATTATATATTTATATAATATAACTCAGAATATTACATTTAGTAGGCGCTAGGGCTAACAGTATATTGCCCTAAATAATATGCGGTGCCCTACGTATAACTTTACTAACTGCGGTTAGAAGGGTGCCGAATAGCAGACCGGGGGGTGCCGAATAGCGCGCCTCAACGTGATAGCCATGGACACCTCAGACGTACATAATTCCCATGCACAATCGAATCACGTTCATAAGCTTTTAGCCCCATTCCTGTCCAATGCCTGCCTCTTGTGCTGTTTTTCGCCCCGCTTCTCCCACGGTTGCTTCTCTGCACCTGGCAGCCGCCGCCGCCCGCAGCGCACCCGCACCACGGACCACGCAACAGCAATTTGAGGAACCGAGGATTCCTTGCGGCCCTGCAGCCCAGAGAACTGCTCCCGTCTGTCAAGAGAGGCCGGGAGGCACCCAAGACTCGGCCTCGTCCCTTCATCCCCGCCGTTGCAATTAATTCAATCCCATTTTATCCCAATTCAGGCCCCCAAGAAGCGGAACCAGGGATCAGCCAACCGGCAAATCGCATTTTGCAACAGCCATCTGCAGTCGAATCCAATACTGGCCTCCACAACTTTCCCTTTTCCCTTTTCTATCGACGCCCGACTTTTTCGCTCAAACCTACGGATACCGATACGATACGGCCTCCTGTTTACCTTCGCATTCGCGTTTTCCCATCATCGCAGTCAGACCTCACCTGTGCCCTGCATCTTATCAACCTGCATGGACCGGCTTGCCTCCTCGGATCGCGTCCTGCTTTAGGATACACAGAAGCCAGCGACGACACCAGTACGAGCGACGCCAGCGGCTGCGGCTGCGGCAGCACGAGCGCGAACGGCAGCACCAGCAAGGGCACCACCAACTCAAGAAGGATACTGGTGGAACGGATACCAGCCAACGCACCAAGCTTGGCTTTGGATGGCAAGTATCTGATACCTGATACCGAACACCAAGCGGAAAAAAACCATCAACCACCACGGCCGACTCGACTCTCCTCTTCTCCGCCTTCGTCCAAAAGCAGGCCGCCAAATCCAATTCACCCCCATTCCCTGTCAAGGCACCCAAGTCACTACACCCCTCCCCTTCAATCCCCGTTCTGTCCCCGTACCTCCATCCCTCGGCGACCGGGTCTAGTCTGTACGAACCAGGACCATCTCTGCGCCCTGTGTCGGTTCCCAGTTTCTCAGATCTTGTCTCTCGACCTCCGTTCAATTGAGCTTTCAACCTCTCCGCGGCGCCCTGCCCTTCACTCGATTTCCGCGCTCGACACCGATCGACCCAATTACACGATTCGCAAACTGCTTAATTTTTCAGGGCATCTACTGTCTTAGATCCCTCACTAACCTTTAGTCTCCATTCCCGTAATCGACCGCAAGCGGATACGACCACATTGCTGCGAGAGCTTCGGTGGGGATTGGCCAGCCCTCACGCCAGCGTCTATTCCAAATCCCTGGACCCGTCTGGACTCTCGACCTCCCAAAAGATTGTCCTCGATCAAAGCGACCTGGCGACGAAGATCTCCTATCTAGCGGACCGTTACTCCGATTTGCAATTTCGAGAAGCACGCCCAGACCTTCCAGATCTTCTAGAGGTCCACGAGCAAAACTATCCTCATCACCTGCCTCGAAGGAGACTGACGGACGCCTATCGCAACGCGATCCTCTTTGCACCTCGGCGCCCATCATGCCCGAGCCCGACACTGTTGCCGCCCAGGGCGGCGGCAGTAACTCCAGCGACTTTGTGAGTCCATGAACTGTCAACAACCTCTTTCGTGACTTCATTCGGCCGTGCTAACTTTACTCGCGCAGGTTCGCAAACTCTACAAGTTCGGATACCCGCCGACACGCACCAGAATTTGTAGGTGGCTAACACGTGTAACAGGATGCTGGAAGACCCTGCCTATTCGAACATTGTCAGATGGGGAAACGAAGGCGACACATTTGTCATTCTGGAGGTGGGCAGCAGTCACGACACCAGGGAGGAGGGCAACAATAGACTAACCTTCTCGTAGACCGACAAGTTCACCAACGACATTTTGCCGAAACATTTCAAGCACAGCAACTTCTCTAGCTTCGTCCGACAGCTGAACAAGTACGACTTCCATAAGCTGCGGCGCAACGACGAAAACAATGAGTCGCCCTATGGAAAGCAGGTAGGGAGCACGAACCAATCACGCGGTGTCCCTTGCTGAGTGTATTGCATAGGCATGGGAGTTTAAGCACTCTGCCTTCCGCGCCGACAGGAAAGACAATTTGGACAATATCAGACGGAAGGCTCCAGCACAACGAAAGACACAGCAGACGGAAGATCAGTTCACTACTAACCAGTCCATCAATCTGCTTCAAGAAACTCTCTTTGCCCAACAGCAGCAGGTGCAGGCTTTGCAAGAGCAGGTTGGCGAGATGCAACGCGCCAACAAGACTCTTGTCCATGAGGTTCACGCCATGCACAAGATAATTGAAGCCCAGAGATCTTCGCAGTACGAGTTGCTTAACTTCATGTCGCACGTCGAGGATAGGATCAGGGGCGGTCGCTACCCCGGCCAGCAAATGAATGGCGGCGCCGTCGATGATCAACCCATCGAATTGCGTCGAGCCAGAGAACTGCTTGGCAGCGTGACGACCAACACCATGGTAGACCGAGAGCTCGAAAGACTCAACGGCATATATGCGCAAAGCTCCCCACCAGACTCGGCTTCTTCCCTCATGTTCCAGGCTGGCGCGGCCGGCATGCCTCCAATGATGGCCGAACACCTCAATATGCGGCACCTTGTCTATCCGGTAGGCGAGAATGTAGGCATCGATCCGCTCTCCCAAGATCACTTCAACAATATCCCATACACCTTGAACTCCTTGCCAATGAACGAGTTCCAGAATCCTGTCGTAAAGCCCGAGCCCGGCCCAACCACGCCGGCTCCCGCCGCCGCTGCGCCACCACGCCCACCCGCGAACGACAAGGGGCTTTGGGGACAGAAGAACCCCAGAGTATACCTTGTTGAAGATGACCGCACGTGCTCGAGAATCGGCTCCAAGTTCTTGACTCAGATGGAATGCACTGTTGAGATCGCGGTGAGTAAAATGAATCTGCGGGTATGAACAATGTCTGACGGGCGACAGGAAAATGGTATCGATGCTGTGAACAGGTGTAAAGAAGTTCCATCCGGACACTTCGATCTTATTTTCATGGATATCGTCATGCCTCAGATGGATGGCGTGTCTGCAACTCAGCTGATCCGTGAAGTCCACCCTGATGTCCCCGTTGTTGCCATGACCTCCAATATTCGACCCGAAGACATCAGTCATTATTTCAACTGGAGTAAGTCTCTCTCATCAATAAGTTGAACGGGCTGGTCGCTGACCCATTTTCAGGTTTGAACGACGTTCTGGCGAAACCTTTCACAAAGGACGGCATGCTACGCATCCTCCGAAAGCATGTCGCGCAACTCCTCAAGAACGCACCGCCAGACGACCTCGCGGTCGGTCATGGAGCCGCCCAGTTACATGCTGCGAATGCGAGCATGCCTTCAATGAACCCTGGTGTCAAGTTTGACTCGACCCCTAGCCAATCCCCCGCGACAACCACTTCCTGGCACTCACCCGCACAAATACATCAACCGTCACCAAATGTTCCCAATATCGAGACCGGTTACCCAATGGCCAACACGGCGCAGATGGTGATGACACCGACTTCTGCCCAGAGGCCAAACTTCCAGAATATGCCACTTGGCATGCAACAAATGCGTGTGCCAGACCACATGGCCGGCAATGAAGATCGGCCGGAGAAGCGGCAGAGACTGTACGGGCCGCAGGGTGGCTACGCCTAGGATCACCCAAATCTTTTCCAAATATCCATTGCTCGCCAACAAGGCGATCTGTCTGCGTTGCCGTTGGGGGTACGTTTTGAACCATCTACGAATCATGCTCAACATGGTTCAACACCATCCCGATACATGCGTCGTTGTTTCAGGCCAGATTCGAGATGGCTATACCCGATCTGAAAGATTATCCGACGAGCAGTGATGTTCGATCAATTTCAAGAGGAGGACGGCAGGCAGGAAAAGGCGTGATACCACAAGTTCGTCGAGAGAGATGATGCACAATGACGGGGCATGGTTGACCAGAGTATGAGCGGAGGCTTCCCTGCTACTGTGGTGAGCAGGTTTCGTGATCGGAGTTGGTGGAGTATCTGGTTCGCCTTTTGAAACCTCTGAGAGACGTGAACGGCGAATTTGAAAGACATATATATGCTGCATCTACGAGAGAGGATCAACTCATCATCACGAATCCACACATACTTACCTCCACTGCGCATGCACAATGACAAGAGTAACCTAACTTTGCGGCTTCCAATGGAGCGGGAAGCTTTCTATGTTGATAACTGCTGGTCAGCGGAACAACCGGCAAGTATTTGCTTTGCCAACTCAGGCCAGTTCGGGGCTGAGTAAATAAAGAGGCAAGATTAATAGTAAAGAGGCAAGCTTAATAGTAGAAGAACAAAACACTGCCACACTCAGAGTTGCCCACTCAAGCTTCCGTAGGTAACCCGACATGTGTCTGCAAGGCCCGGGGTTCCTGACCGGATCTCGGGTAACCCAGGATCTTGAAAACCATGCGGGTAGACGCGCAGTTGCAGAAAAGGGCGGCCGAGGTGGTGTGGAACAGGGTGTGAGAGACTGAGGAAGTATGTGTGTGTGGTTCTGGCCCTCTCCCTGGACGTGGTTGTGTTACGCTGGAACCCCGCACGCACGGTGTGGTCGATGGAGGTCTGGACCACGGCAGTGTGGCATTCAGTGGTTTGATGAAAGCCAGGGGGGGGGGGGGGGGGGTCCCCTGCAAAGATGGTCCGGAAGGATCAGGAACCTTTTGTTCCTATTCACCGATACGACGGCAGCACATGGTGCTACCAAGTTTGTTTGGTCACCCCTTCGGCTTCGGGGATTTTCGTCTGAGCTTCTGCTTCTGCTACCGCTGCTGCTGCTGCTGCTGCGGCGCCCCGCGGGAAGGATAGTGAGTGGCCCACTGAACTCTCTCCACGTTGCTTTCTTGCCGTCTTGTCGGGAAGGGGTTCCTGGAAGCCTAGACGAGGAGGAGTTGCTGGTAGGGCTGGCCGGGCTGGCGGTATTCGCTTCACGCGAGTAACGTCTCCGTTTGCTCCGTTTTGCAAGCTCAAGCTCAAGCTCAAGCTCTCTCTCCCGACTGACTGATGCATAGTGGGTCGTGGGTAGGCAGTCATGGGAGGTTCTCCTGTCGAGGCATCTTTGATGTCATCCAGGCCGGACGAGGCGGAACTGATGTGTGATTATCCGCAAGAGAACAAAAGGGAGGAAAGAAGCAAGAACAAAGTGTTCGTCGCATCGTGCGATGGGCGGACGGTCGAGTTTAAGGGTGCTGCAAGTTTGGACGGAGCGCCCCCGCCGGGGGGGGGGGCGCTCAACGCCCCGGAACACCGGCCACCGACCACCACAACCACCAGAGTGATGGCCAGGCCCAGGTCCAGGCCGCTTCTACCTGCAGTGAACGAAGCCTATTCAGGGCCATCGCGAAGGGCCTGGCCAGACCTGGACTGACGAGAATAAGGTGCGCGTGGTGACGGAACTACTGCGTAAGCTGCAGGCTAGTGCTCTCAGAGTCTTGGCGCGCGCGATGTTAGTAGACGGGACGGCGGATTTCAGGGCGCTGTACTTACAAGTTTTGGTTTTGACGGGTGTGACGTTGCTAGTGGAAGGGTCTGGGCCTCGCTTTTACTTCTTTTTCGGCGTGGGAGAAGCAGAGAGCGGGTTTCTGAAAGATTGTGGGAGACCTTAAGTGGGGTTTTTCTTTTTTCTTTTTTTTCCCAAGCCATTTTTTAGTGAGTCCGATTCGGTAGGGGTTTCCCGAGGACATGTCGTTTGGCGAACAATGGGCGAGGCTCTTCGACCACACCACCACCGACGTAGTTTGCGTGCCTTCGCGGCAAGGACCAGGTCCCTTTTTGTTTAGTCTGATGATGGGGCTGCCCTTTATTCGGATCATTGGCGCAGCATAATAGTGACGAAAAGCTGAAGTGAGAGGTGACGACAGGTGGTTTTTCTAAAACTTGAGACCACCGAGTGACCCGGAACCGTGGCGCTTGTGCCGGCAATAGTTGCACTGTGGATGCAAAGCCATGCGTATTACATGAGATACTGGATGATCCTGCTCTCCAGATGTCAAAAATCGGTTGATGTGGTGTTGAACTGGGCCCCACCTTGGCCAAGCTCGTTGAAACATGAGTATGTCTCTTGGTGTTTATCTGTTGGCAATGATGGCTATGCTCGGTATCCCCGATCAAGGATCATGGCCAGATGGCTGGGAGAATAGGAAAGAAGGAGGAACAAGATGAGTCCAAACGGCTGCGCATATGACCGAAGGGGGAGGAAGACCTCATCGTGTCGAGAGATGTCGGGGGAGGGGGTTCTTGTTGATAAAGTTTAAAAACTCGAAGTTGATGTTGGGCGAAGACAAATCTGTAAGAACGATGGATTGCGAGTGTTTGCGAGAAAGAGAATGGCCAGATATATTGAGGCCCGGTGAGCACGTCGATGGTGCTGTCTCATAGCCATCGGCGAGGTTCGTGGGCCGGGCGTCCTCATAGCCATCGAGTTTGTCTGTGAGAAGCATGAGGCATCTCCAGGGAGTGATCTGATCAGCTGGGCTCCAGCAGATGCCCCGTGATGGATGGACCCATGAAGTTGAGGCCCGAGGAATCGGGCATGCCAGCTCTCGCTCGAACCGCCTCCGATGGCTAGTAGCAAGGGGGAAAAGTTCTGATCGGCCGGATGCGCAAATGACAGGGGCATCCGTCTGTGGGAGAAACCGAGATGAATGAAATAAACGTGGTCGGGATGGTTCTATCGAAGAGAAAGTGGTCCCATTCCGGGCTGTCTGTTGACCAAAAGCATGAATTGGGGTTGTAGGAAGGAAGTTTCGTGGTCGGAGCTGTTCCGTTGGGCCAAGGGCCCTGCCAGAATTTGAGAGAACCGGAAAATTGGGAGGTGACCAATACAGCTGGCCGCCCGTATTAGCGAACTGCTGGTGCTTTTCCGACTGGACACGAAATGCCATTTCCCTCGTTTCTCGACGACCAGTGACATTCAAGATACGGTTTCCGGCTGGATGGGAAATTGGAGAAAATTCGAGAATTAAATGCTTTCGAGAGAGAAAATATTGATCTGGTAGACATATCTTCATTCCTCGGATAGTGCAAGTGGCTCGGAGAGATGGGTTGGTTGGATGGCCGAAAGGACTACCACACTACACGGCACGGGAAGCATGCGCAGGGTTTTACTTTTTTGGGGGCACCGGCAAACGGAGTAGAGACAAGACAGCTTCGTGGAAGGGTCTGGGTCCGAAGGCTATCTCAGCACTGCGTTGATGAGCATCTTTACTTTCTTTGGAGTTCACATATTCTTTGTAGCAGAATCTTTGGGTGCCTTACCCGATGAATTTCGTCCCTTGCTTCGCGGCCTCTGCCTCAACACAAGAATGTTGTGAAAGCCACTTCCAGCGAAATACGCAATTTTGTCGGTGCCTGCGTTTTCACAACATCTGATAACCTGACCAGGGTGCTGGGAAGATGTGATGGAGGGCTGACGATCAGTCATGTCTCGATTTATGGCTAGCTGAACAGGCTGCTGGACCACGCCAGACCAAGGCCGCCCGATACGGAAAGCCCCTTTGGCCCTGGCCCCCAATGGCGCTTATCCACCAGCCACGTGAGAATAGGTATCTGGCGGGCAGGTGGGATAGTACCTACCTAGGATAGTGGGATGGTGGGATGGGAAAAGAGAAAGAAAGAATGGTACACGGGAAACGGTTGAAGGGCATCAATCATTGGATCGGGTTTCCGGGAGGCATGAGCCAATATTTGCTTTTCCCCCTTCTCTAGGGCTTGGAGGTCTGGAACGTTCGTGTAACGCGGCGAAGGTGCGAGGCCAGTTCGCGAGGAGGGAGAAGGCGATGCCGTGTGACCTTGGCTGAATTCCTTTGCATTTGAGAGTCCGTCGATGTCCCTTGGTGCATACTATCTGGAGGCGGGGAGACGCGGTTGTTTGTAGAGCCCGGTCTACATCACTGAATTGTTGGCCTTTTCTTTCCCACCCTGGAGCGTCCAGCTCAATGATAGGGGGCATCGTGGACCGCATTTTGGCCAGGATTCACATCAGCTTTCTCCTCGCCTTTTCAAATCCCAAATCTCGACGCCCAGAGTTCCTAAAAAGACATATTTCTGAGTCGCATACACCACAGCTACGCCTTTACTTCTCTCGGCATTTGGGTAGTTGTTTCGTAACCTGGGCGCCTCTTTTGCAGCCATAACATGTCATTCCGTAAAGCCCGACGGCGCAGACTCGTGGGTGCGTAAAGGAACGCTTCAGGAAAGGTCGGTGTATGTGTGACAAATGGCAGGGGTACCCCCTGACGTTCTTTGGCCAACGAATCAGTGTTACGGGTAGGTCTCGCCGTCTTGGCCCGTTTATGTGCTTGCGGCTGAAGAGTGAGAGGGAGGCGGATGCTGTGAGTCAACGGGTTGCTTTTGGGAGCTATTGTGGCGTTGTCTCGATAGGACGTTTTCCTCCGAGCTTCTGGCGCGTTGCATGGGTATTTCGCAGGCTTACACAAGCCTGCAGCAGTACAGCTGTATTTCCGCTTGTACTGGCTGATCATACACCTCGAACGTCTATCTAGAGCTCCGATAGAGTTGTTCACCATTTGCCTTGTATTAAGAACAACTCACAATGCCGAACATGAAGACTGTTGTCGTGGAATCGTAATTGGTCAGTCTATTTATAATCACTTGGTAACCTGGATTATCAGGGGCAAGGATATATACTTCCAGCTCTGAAAAATTCCACATACTGGTGTTCCACAGATTGCTATTAATATTTACAACGGTGCTTTTAGGCCCCGTGACAAAGCTTCAAGCTTCCGTGGCCCAACAGTATCTGAGAAGCCCAACCCCATTGGGCACTCTTGAAGTAGCGATTTGAACATTTGTAAACGATGTAGTTGCAAGCAGGGAATGCTCCAGCTTTGGGCCGGGTTCAGCCAGCCTCGTCACTTTTAGTTCTTCACATCCAAGAAAGATATGATTTTGGTGTTCATACTACCTCCCGCTCATGGAGGTTTTCAACTGGTACTCGGAGTCGTACAGAGCCCAGTTCCTCCCAGGTCCACCTCCTAGAGACCTCTCATGGGCATTCTTAGAGACCCGAGGGCCTGCCACTGAAATAAAACGATGGGATGGCGAGGCAGTACTGAATAAAAGAATGTGAAGTCTCGCGGTATGCATCAGTTACCATGTGAAGATGGCTTGCGACGCAAGGCTCATCCCGAAGAGGAGCAAAATACTCTTAGTGCATGCAGGCGCGATGAAGGCACGCATTTGTACGGTTCATCAAGGGGAGCGAGATACATTGGGGGCTTTCTCATCTAAATTGATAGTGCTTGTTGACTTCGAATTGACCTCAGTGCTCAGTGCCATGCTCAAGCTAATCTCTGGCAAAGAGCAGCAACTACTTAGTTGGCAGCCATGAAAAGTGGCCAGAGTTGGTGTGATAAATATGGTTGTCGTCGGCCACTCTCTTGTCTGATCTGCTTGCTTAAAATGCACGTCATCTGGCGTTAAAGATGCAAAAAGTAGATAGAACTGTCAAGGCAAGCCAGCAGCACCTAAAGACAGCTTGATCTGAACTGTATCCAACAATAGCTGCAGGGCTGCGAGTCTCGACGCCATGTACCTCGGGAGGTCTCCCCATCCCCAAAATAAAAAAAATAAAAATAAGGAAAAACCAACAGTAACGCGGGTAATTAATTGCATCGTCTGCAATCATTCTTCCCAATTCAGACGCACTTAGATGCCGAAAAAGAAACCGTCTTAGGAAATGCAACTTTTTTCTTTTTCGTCCTTCTCTCTTCTCGTTTCCTGTTCTCCATCGATCCATTATGGACTATCAGCAGCCAAGCATGAACCCCGCTTCCTTCTTGCCCCCCTGGGAGTAAGCTTGTCTTGAGAAGAACTGCCTCCCCCCTTAAGACTTCAAGAACAGCAAATTTACCCACTCGTCCTCCTTTCAACCTGCGCGGCGATTTTTCGTCGCAAGAAGACGCCTGCCCGAGAGCCTCCCCAAGTTTTCAGCTACGACCGCGATGCCGTCGTCTCACTCGTGAAGCGCCACTACCGGCTGCTCGTGGACATGGGCCATCTGCATCCGGAAGCCCTTCAGACGCCAGACGAAGCGGGATGGACCGATGAGAAGCTCAACGTCGACACTCTGCGGACGCTGGGCCGCTCCGAGAAGGTCATTGACCTTTTACGACATCTTCCGAATCCGAGAGCCGCCCCCCCCCCCGGTACTGACGAAGCGGGCGACGACGCGGTGGTCTACTATGAGACGAAGGTCCTTTCCTACCTCAGAAACAAGTGGCAGCCCGAAAAGGACCCAGACCCAAACTGGCATAAACGGCCGTTTGCCATGCTTGGGCTGGCGCCCTTTGACAAGCCCTTGCCGCCGCATATGGTATCCTTGACGTATGACGAAGCAGCGATCGGAGTGATTTGGCTCATCGACACGGAAAGAGGTTTGACCTTTCAGTTTTCTACATCTCGTTTTACTGTGGAGTATGCTAACAGAAGCGCAGGATGTGTCTATCCTCAGGGCGACGATTACTACCTGTACGATGACGCCTCTGCCGAGGCCGAAGGAGACGCGCCATGGCTCAGCGCAAAGGCGGTTTCATTTCAGACCTTCTTCGGCAAGATGCACAAGGAAATCTCAACTCTGAAGCTGGTCCCGGCCCCTGCGGCGGGAAACTTTGGGGCTGCTATTCGAGCGGTGAATGATCCAGATGCCAAGGTGAGTCCCGATCGCGAATACACAGCTCTAATCCTGCTGCGCGTGACATCCAAAGTCATCGGGTACTGATAATTTGCAGACAATGGAACAGTTGTACCGTGAGTACGGCTGGCCGGACGCCTTTAGAAAAGATGAGTTTCTCAGGGCAGCCGTGCCAGCTCGCGCGACCATCTTGGACGACGAGTACGACTGGTCAGACGCGTAAACGAGGTTCTCTGCACAAACAGAATGCGCTCTAGTGTATTTTCGCTGAGATGAAGGTAATGGGATGGTAGATAATAGATTCAGGTTACAAAGAAGCGAACAGATATCTATATTCCGGCGAATCCACACTTTTAAGACCCGTGCAGTGCAGTTATCAACTAACTACAATATAATATATCGTGATGCCTTTAGCATCGCCTATTCCTAGCGCGGCACGTGACTAACGTTAGCTCTAGAGCAACCTTATTCCAGGGTCGTTCCTCCGACTATAGTTATAAGTAACTACGTTATAGCTACTCTTATTATAATAAATTAAGCTCTTTAGTAACTATAAATATAGCCCTATAGGATATTTCTTAATAGTTATAAGCCTAGCTCTAACTAGACCCCTAACTACTATTTTAAAATAAGCCTTTACTATTAAAAGTATTTATTAAAACTTCCTCTCTCCTATTCCTTCTTTCCTCCTTATTATATACTATCCTTTATTACTATAAACCCTCTATTTCTAAACGACCTTAATTATAATATCTTCTATTATAACTACTATAATATTATACTAGCTAATTATATATAAGGACTTTACTATTTAGTATATTATAATCTAAGTTAAAGCCTAAGCTACTAGAGTCTAGAAGTATATTAACCTAGATAACCCTAAGGGATCTTTATACCTAGGTAAGACTTCGTTAGAAACTCTAACTCTTAACTTATATATTACTAAATAAAACTAGGATATTAATACCTAGTACCTATAAGAGAAGAGTACTTATAATTAATATATCGCTCTACTTAACTAGGAGGCTCTAGAAGAGGCTACTTCTAATACCGCTTCTAGGACTACTCCTAAGTTTATTACTAGGATATAGATAAATAAATTATACCCCCTTTAGCCTCTAATTACCCTAGTTATAATTAATAAGAATATTATAAGTATATAGGAATAATACCTAGAGTACTTTTATTCGCTCGCTATATAAAAATCTAAGCGAACCCGCGAGGACTAGGAGTTTAAATAGATTAACTATCTAGTTATAGAGACTATTACTTATAATATTATTATACTTATATATATAGAACTTCTTACTAAAGGGGATATAACCCTATATAGCCTTATTATTAATCTTAAATATTACTATACTCTAAGTAAGGCTAGTACCCTTATTACTATTTAAGAAGAGTATATCTAAGTCTTAGAAAAAGCAAATAGGAGTATTAATCCTAATACTTAGATTAAGGACTTTAGGGGCGTTTACCTCTATACTACCTAGCTTAAGCTTCCTAAGGCGAGTAGTACCCTTACTTTAAAAACTTTTCTTTAAGTAATAAGTTATTACTTTATACTTATTTAAGCTAATATAGAAATTATAAATATTTTAAAATAGGAGCGAGTAGGGACGCTAGTCTCTAATATAAGCTAATATATTAATATATTTAAGGACCTCTTATATAAAGATATACTCTACTCGAGGTTATAAGGATAAAGCATAGGGGTCTTTATAATACTAGCTAGCTATATAAATAAGGCTAACCTATTAAGTATTCCTATAACTAGTAATATATCTAGTAATAAATAATACTTATATAGGTCGAGCTATTAATAGCTAAGTATTAAGTATAACTACTTAGAAGCTACTTTAACTAGATATTACTAAAAGGGCCCCTATATATTAGTAATAAATATATAAGTAGCTTAGATCTATAACTAGTTAAATAGTAACCTACGCTTCGCTAATTTATATAGGGAACTTACTTATAAGGGCTAGCTATATACTATACCTTATAAGGGTAAAAACCGCTAAAATAATAAAGGGGGTAATAAGGGTTTGTCTAAGAAATCTAATATAGCCCTAAGCTACCCTACTAATATAATAATAATTACTTTCTATATAGCCCTCTTAAATAAGGTTAGGAATAATATAGTTAACTTAGATAAAGAGCGCCTAAGTATTTTTATAACTCCCTACTTAGGACCCTATATACTATATAAGTCTATAGTCCTAGATAACTATAGAGGGATATACCTTATAAATAATAAGTCTCTACTTATCCCCTCCTTAATTAGGTATTATAAAAGAGAATAGGTTAATTCTAGAATAGCTTCGTACCTAATTATTATAAAAAGTATATAGATTATTAAGAACGCTCTTAATAGCTTAAAAAGTATAAATATAGAGGACCTTATACTCTATAATATAGGATATATAGAGAACTTTTATATTAATATTATCTCTAAAGCGCTATTTTAAAAGATAGGTATCTAATATTCAGAGTATAACTATATATTTTACTTTAGAACCTATAAGAATAATATTATAATTAAGAAACTTATTAGGAAGGCGAACCTCGCCTTCCTTAAATATAAGCCTTATTTCTTATACTCTATTCCTAAGCGGATTCCCTAAAGTATTAATACTATTATTAATAATATAAACTACGTACTTATAATATATAAGTATATCTCTCTTATATTACTACTAGACTAGAGTGATAATATAATATTTTAGTACCTTAGAAGTAAGTACCTTAGCCCCGAGGCTCTAGAGTAGCTAGTATATATTACTTAGGGGGTAAGGATTAAAGGCCTGATATGCTTATAATACTAATACTACGTAGTTATATATACTAAATAAGTAATTTCAAGACGAATATTAGAAGATAAAGTAATATACCCTTACTATAGAATCGCGTAGGATCTCTTTAACTACCCTAAAGGCTTTAACTAGAACTAATAGCTCCTTATTATTAAGGATAAGTATACTAGTTAGCTCTTTATATTTCTATATATTAATAAGACCTATAGTAGCGTTATACTCG
>JAVHLU010001682.1:0-26849 GCA_036785755.1 Colletotrichum ledebouriae
TATTAATAGGTTAAATCTTCTTATCTTTTATCTTATATATTATATTAATATCTTCTATTAGTAATACGGGCGTTATTAGTATAGGTTTATAATTATTATAGGAGAAAGTAATATCTATAGCTATAATTACTTTAATACCTTTCTAATATACTAACTTATACTTCCTCCTAGGTACTTTCTTCTTTGTTATTCTTTTCTTAGGTCTATAAATATAGTATTAATAATTAATACTATAGCTATTATATCCTACTATATACCCTATACTTATAATCGCTTTATATATCTTATTAAGCTTAGGGGTAACTTCGTTACGGATTATAGTCTCTAGGATTTCATTAAAAATTAGTTTAAACTCTTTAAAAATAGTAATAACTTCCTCGTCTAGGTCTAACTATTACTTAACTTTATTTAGTAGGTTATAAGATCCTTTAAAAGCTTATTAAATCGCTTTAATATCCTAGCATATCCTTATACTCCCTAGCGTTATATCTAACTCTTCCTTATTCTTAGTATTATTAACTTATTAATTATCTCCTAAAAAATCTAAGCTTATTACTATATTAAGTCTATTAGTAGTAGCCTCTATTTCCCCTCCTCTATAAGAGATAAGAGGGTATATTAATATTAAGAAGTAATAAAATAGTCTATCTTAGTAATAATTTCTAGGAACTAAGTAGTTAAGTCTCCTATATAAAATAATAGCAGGATATTAATCTTAATATTCCTAGACTAAAGGACTCTAATAATCTAGTTCTATATATAATCTAGTATTATTTAAGTCTTTAAGATAAAGGGAGCTCCTAGTACTAGGTCCTTATTATAAGCGTTTTTAGGGAAAATAAAAAAGCTAATATCCTAAATCTAATTACTACTAATATAAACGTTATTTATAATTACGCTTATAAACTAGGTCCTCTGCTCTCTATTAGTAATCCCGCGGATCCCTATATTTATCTTAACTATATTGCTCTATAAGCCTAGGCGCTTAATATAACTTTTACTAATAAAGTTAATAGTAGAGCTACTATTAATAATCCCCCTAATTAATATATTCGCAGGGCTATAAAGGGTAATAGTAATCTACTAGTAAGTTATAACGAAGTCTAGGATAGTAATACGTCTTAGTAGTAGAAGTAATACTAAATCCTAATCTTCTATTATAGCGCCTATCTTAAAAATAGGATTAATTATATAATAGTTAAATTAAATTACCTTAGTTTATAAATCCTTAGGCGAGTCTATAGAAATAGTAGCTAAAGTCGCTTAGCTTTTAGAATAGTTCTTATTATTATTCTATTAATCTATTTTTTCTTATAGCTCCTCGTTACTCTCTCTAGTTTTATTAAATTAATCTAGAAGTATAATATTAGTAGGAATAAAGACCTCTTATAACTTTAAGTTATATCTATCCTTATACTTAGCAATTATAGCTTTAGTAGTATTATAAATTATTCTATCCTAATTAGGCTAGTTCTTATAAAGGAAGGCTTTAGGCATAGTTACCTTCTTATTTACTCTTTTGCTATATAGCTCGAGGGTAAGAGTATAGCTAGTTTATAAATTATTATATTAAATCTAAGGCTTATCTTATTTATCCTACTTCTACTACTTAACTTATTCCTTAGGGGCGTCTAGTAATATAGCGTCTTTAGTATCTTCCTTATTATCTAGGAGCTCTATAACTCTCTAAGTAATTTAAATAAGAGGGTCTTAAATTGTGGGTAGGTTTGCTATTTAGGGAGCCTAGTAATAATAAGTATTATAAGGTTCTATATAATACCCTCTAGCTTTCCCTCTTTCTATAGTAGCGATATTTTCTACTAGGTTAATATACTAGTTCTTTACCTTAAGGCTAAAGAACGTCGCGTCTATAAAGTTATATAATTAAGTAATATCCTTTAATAAATTTATAAAGCTAATAGATAGTTTAGGGCGTATATTATTATAACTAATAACTCTTATAACCTCCTCTAGAAGCTTTAGCTACTACCTTTCTACTAACTTACTCGTAGTAATAGTATAGTATATAAAAGTATCCTTATTAATTAGAATATACTTTAAGATCGTCTAACTATTAGTTAATTTATAGTTATAGCCTTTATTAATAATACTTATCTTAACCTTAGTACTTATATCTAGGGTGCTAGTAAAGTAGTAGGGCGATATATAGTAGTAGACCCTATTCTAGCTAGCCTTGAGATACTTAACGTAGCTAATAACGATATAGTTAATAGCGCTATAAAACTAGTAGGCCCCTATAGCCTAGAAAGTATATATTATAGTAGTCTATCTTATTAGAAGCCTCTATAGCCTCCTCTTACTCTACCTCTTCTAAATCCCTAGTATTACTAGTATCCTCCTTAGTAATCCCTATATCTAGCTTATAGGTAGAAGTACTACTATTATTAGTATTAAGTTTATAAATAGTCTTATAATTATTATTTATAAGGTTTAGTAGCTTCTATAGTATTTAGATAAAAAGTATTATCTCCTTAGCTAGTAACTCTCTTAATAAGAGTTAAGATATTTATCTTATAATTAGCCCTATTAACGTTTAGGGTCCTAAAGTTCTCTATAAGAGAGTTAATAATTAAGCTAGTAGTCTAGGCTATAGGGGGTTCCTTAGCTTTAGCCCTTTGCCTTATTAGAATTATCTTTATAGGGATATAAAGCATTATTATTAGCTTAGGCTTAATAAGGCTAGATAACTATTAAAGTTCCTAGTAGGTAGTAAACTATCTAATTAGGGCGTCTTCTATTATAACCTACTACTTTAAAATAACCTTAATAAGCTAGTAGCTAAGACTTTAGGCTATAGCTCTTATAGCCTTCTTTAAAAAATAGTAATAAGTAATGCGAATAAGCTTAGCGTTAGTAAGTTCTAGGTCTCTATGCTAAATAGCTCTCTATTAAAGCTATTAAATAGTAGTAATTAATACTATAACCTAGGAAGGGTTATTATCCTTAATATAAGATCCTATAACTAGGTTCTAAAGGTCCTTATTAGGATCTTAATAAGACTTTAGGTCTATAAATCTAAATTAGTATAGAAGTCTCTCCTTAGCCTCCTTCTAAATCTTAGCTTTACTAATATAAGATTTTACTATATCTTAATAGTTACTAGAGCTATATTTATAGACCTCGTTCTTTAGATCTTTATTAGTCTTATAGTAAAGCTTTAAAAGGCTCTTATAGTTAGTAATAAAGTTAGAGATATTAGTCCTAATAAACTTAAGCGCTCTAGTTAAATAGGGAGTAATTATTATAATAGTAGGACGTCTTATAAGGAGATCTATAAGGGCTATAATATCCCGATTAGTATAACTTCCTTTAGGGGAATATAGAGTGCTTAAGGGCGTTACTCCTATCCTAGAAGTAGGATTTATAGACCTATCTATACTATTATTAGAAGCTAGCTACTATATAGCACGAGGTTATATCTTACTAAATAAAGCTCCTATAAATCTCTCTTTAAGCTATTTCCCCTTATTAGAAGAGGATCTAGTATCTAAGTTAGCTAAGGAAGAAGAAGATATAATACTTATAGGTCTATAAATATTAAAGTTAATATTATATAGTTAAAGTAATAGAGTATTATAGTTAATAAAGTGAAGTTATTATTATAATATCTTCTAAATAGAAAGATAAAGTAAGTAGTTATACCCTTCTTTAAATAAAACGAAAAAAGAAATAAAATAAACTAAATAACTAAATAAATATAGGAAAGGTCTAGCGACCTCGATCTTATTACTATAAGCTATTATAAATCTACTTTAAGTCTTATTACTTAATATAGGAGGGTCTTTCTAATAACGCTCTTATCTTAGAAGAATTTATAGCTTCTCTATATTAGTATCTCTCTAAAGTTAGTACGTCGCTCTTAGTACTTAGGGCTATAATAATAAGGGGTTTATTAGTCTTTAGTTACTAATCTAGTTAATCTCGCTATACTTATTAGCTTAGTAAGACTACTAATCTCTATATTAGTATTATATATAGCTATCTTAGCTATATTAGCTATAACTCGCTAGTTGAATAATAGTAGTTTTAATAATATATAAGGGGGTAAGGAAAGGGATATACTCGCTAGAACCTACTAATAGTATATAAAAAAAAGGTCAAAGGGAGGATTTTAGGGTCTATATTACTCCTACCTTAATTCTATAAGAAAGCATAGCTATTACTATTCCCTTAGAACTAAGGTAGGTCTGCGAATATCTTCCTCTCTTTAGACTGCGTTTTTATTATTATTTATATCGTTATTATTTATTATTTATAAATTTCTTAAGTTATTATTATATTTAAAGTGGATTAATTATATATATATATATATATTAATAGCGGGGATATATAGATATAGCGAAGGCACCTAACTCTCTAAGAAGCCTATAAAGGCTATTAAAAAGAGTAAAAGAATCCGCCTCTAGGTATTATTAGAAAGGGCTAGAACTAATAGGAACTAGAAAGATAATAAATAATATAGCTCTACTTATAAATAAGTAAGAATATTAAGAGTAAGCTTAAAAGATATATAGAATAGTTTATAAATCTAATTAAAAGAGATTATTTAAATTAGGCGCGGATTCGCTAAGAAAATACTAAAAAACGAGGCATAGGATTATTAAGGTACTAATTATAATAATATATATACTATACTAAAGTCCGCTACGCTCCTCTCCTCTATGCTCTACTCTATAGTCTTCCTATAATAGGTCCGTGCGCTAAGGGAGTTTTCTAAAAGTTGCGTAGCTAAGTCTATCTTATCCTATCCTAGTATTCCCCTTATAAACCTAATAATATTAAACCTTAGTTAAAGGTTTCAATCCCAGTAGTATATAAGAGAATCTATAGCTTACGTATCTAAGGATTAGCTATTACTAACTTACTTTATAAATATAATAAAATATATAATAAGTTCTATAATTAGAAGAGGACCTTTATCATTTTCGCTATAGGAGACCTCGTATTACTCTTAACTAAAATTATTAGATAGAGGTAGCCCTCTTATAAACTTTCTAATAAATATCTTGGCCTATTTAGAATTTAATAAGTACCTAATAAGGGGTAAGCGTATAAGCTATAGATCAATAGAATATATTAAATCTATAATACTTTCACGCTTATATAATTAGAACCCTTTTTTAGCTTAGCCGTTTTACTACGAGATATCCTAATTAATAATAATAATAATATCTATATAGTAGACTATATTATTACCTATAGGGGCCCTATATATATAACTATTAGTACCTTATTGAATAGAAGGGCTATAGTAAACTAGATAGTTTATAGGAGCTATAACGTAATATATCTATAGATTTATTGAGCTCGGAATTACGCCGCAGCCCCTTCGCAAAAAGACTACAACAAATTCACCTAGTTCGCAGGTATAATTCGGGAAATACTATATAGGTATTTTAACCTATACCCTCTACTAGTTAAGGAAAATAATATAGGAACCCTATACGTTCCTACTACTCGTAAGCAAACCCTCTAAATATTATAGAGTCGGACGCGCGCTGCACTAGGGCTGATTATATCGGAGCTGAACGGGCTACTGAGGCTCTCGTGGCCTGGAAAAGCCACTATACGAGATGACTCCTTAACCCAAAAGGTCGACCTTCGAGCAAGGTGCTGAAGGTGCTGCGAAAGCCACCATACGATCTATAGATTTATAAAACGATTATAAAGCTAAATCATAAGTAAAAGTATTATAATCTCTATATAATTTAATAAGTAACTTAATAAGTAACTAGTAGCTAGGTAGAAATAGGGTATACTAGCTAGGTATCTTAATTTACTAGCCTAAAGGCTGTTAATAAGATAGAAAGAGATTAGAAAAATACCTAAAAGTAACTAAATACTAACTAGAGACTATTAGTAGCTTACTAGGAGCCCTCTTTGAAATTTTAAATCTACTAGGTACTAATACCCTCCTTATTAAGATACGTTTTACTCTCTTTTATAATATTATTATCCCCTAAAGAAATAGATAAGGTAATAAATAGGATAGTTAAAACCTTATAATATTACTTTAAGTTGGAAATATTAACTAGAGAAGTATTAATAAGGTATTAATAGGAATTATAAAAATATATAACTTTATTATAGGAGTTATTAAACTCCTTAGTATACTTAGCTTATATTTCCTATACTTCTAGCTACTTACTAGCTAGCTACGTTATTTCTAAATAATAATAATAGAGCTCTTTATACTACTTATATAATAACTTAGTTTACTTCTTAGCCTCTCTAGTAATATACTACTAGTATCTAGCTATATCCTCTAAAGTAACTACTTAGTAGTTCTCTATCTCTATAGAGATCTTAGCCTCCTTAGCCTTATATTTCTTAGGTATTATAATAGCTTTATTCTTTTTAACTTAGAGAGCGTTTTTAATTATAAGCTAAATAATAAGGGTCTCCTCTTAAATATAGGTAGAAACTAGTAGTAAAGTATTAGGGGGGTATTAGAGGACTTACCTTATTCTTAATATACTATACCTAAAGGTTGGGCTAGGAACTGGCCTTATTTATAAGGCGCTTAATCTTATTAATAATACTTATTATATAATAAATGAGTTATAATAAGTTAGTAGCTAAAAGATAAAAAATACTAAGTAAAGCTTATAGTAATATAAGCCTTATTATTACCTATTTTAATATAATACTTATATTTAGTAGAGTTATTTAAAAAATAAATAAATTAGTAAGGAATTTAAAACCTAAAGCTATTAGAATATTAAATAAGTATTAAATAAGTACTAAGAGCTTATTATTACTCCTAAAATAGAGAATTAAGCTTATAAAGAGCTTAATATTATTAACGTCCTCTTTAAGAGGCTCCTACTTTGCTATTACTAAGAGGTAGTAATAATAGGGATACTCCTAGAGCTTACTTATAGTAAGGAGGGGAGCTTAGTTAATAGTATTAGTAATAGAGGATAATATAATAATAGATTTATTATATAATAATTAAAATAAAGTTATTACTAAGGGAGTAAGGGGCTGATAATAAGTTATTAGTGTTATAGGCTACGCCTGGGTTAAGCTTACCTAGGCTTCTGCCTAGGTTTACCGCCTTAAGGAGCTACTTAGGGCCTACCCGGGGCCTACCTAGTTATTCCCTATAGACTAGCGAAATCTCTACTAGAGAGGAAAACTTCCCCTTTTCCTCTCTAGTTTAAATAAATAATATTATAGTAACCTCTTATTAAATAAACTTAGGTCTAACCCCTTATATATTTAAGCTTATTACTATAATAATAATAATAAGTTAAGCGCTACTCCCTACTAGTTAGTAAGATAGTTAATAGTAATATAGCTAAAACTTAAAATAGGCTATTATAAGCTAATTTAGTAATAGTAATAAAGTCCCTCTAGTAATAGTTATAAGAGGTTAAGTAGGGGAATAGCTAATATATAGCTATATAGACCCCTATAAGTATTATTAGTAAGGTACTAGTATTACCTAGTATAATATACTAGAAGCTACTACCCCTACCCCTAAAGTTTTTAGGTAAGTAAAAGGAATATATTACCTAGGTATAATAGATAAGGTATAAGATTACTATAGATAGGGCGTTCTATACTATAGATATAGAGGTATAATACCTTATTAACTCCTACTTAGATACTATAGCCTAGTAGGTAATCTCTACCTTCTATAGAGCTAGGGGGGGCGGAGGGAAATATAACCCTAAGGACTTTATGGCCTACCTAGATTAGATATATAAGGACCTAAATATCTAGTTATAAGCTATAGCTTAATTATAAACCCTCTAGTAGAAAGAGAATAAATCCCTAGTAACTTTCTTACTAAGATTTAAGTAAATACTAGCTAATATAAGTAGTATAAACTAGCTTAGCTAAGTCTAGATCTTATTTCTAAAAGCCTCCCTTACCCCTAGGCTAAGTAATTAGCTAATTACTATTAACTTACTAGCTAATTATAGTAGCTAGCTCTTAAAGGTCTAGAGTATTATATAGAAGGTAGAGCGCTAGAAAGTTACTAGTAACTACTTAGTAACCTACTAGAGACCTACTACTAAGGATATTAAAGGGGATACCTATATAACTAGAGCTATATATATCTTATAAGTTAAAGAAGTAAGATATTATAACTACTAAAACTCTAGATCCTCCTTAGGTACCTCCCTAGTATAATACTAATAACCTTAGAAGGGTATAAGGGACCCCTATACTTATTATACTTATAAAGCTAGAGGTTATATTACCTAGTATTACCCTAGTAAGGAGGACTACCTACCTAGGGTTATAAAAGTAAAGACCTTAAAAGAAGAAATAATATATTATAAGGTTATAAATAATTACTAGGTAATAACTAACTCCTTAGAAGAAGATAAGGAGTTAAGAAAAGACTAACTCTAGAGCGAAATTAGGCCTTAGAGCTTACTAAAGAGGAGATATTAAGTTAGGAAGAATATAAATAGGAATAACTAGCTAATAACAAGCTTACTATTATTTAAGTTAGAGTTAATAGAGGATATTTAGCTTATACCCTAATAGATATTAGGAGTAATACTTATATAGTAATTAACCTTTCCCTAGCCTAATACCTCTACTTTCTATATATTAAGAAGAGATACTAACTTATAAGAAGGTATATACTTAGTAAACTATTACTAAGTAATATACTAGGTATAGTAGTATTTAACCTAGAAATAAGTAGCTATACCTAGTATATTTTTATATATATAATTAATAGCCTAGACCCTAATATCCTCTTAGGTGCCCTTAGATAGAATAAAGCTAGGTTATTTATAACGCCGTAGCCTACTAAGTATACTATAGGAGGGCATAAGTTAGGCTATACCTAAAGGGCTAAGAAAAAACTCCCCTTATAAAGGAAATAAGGGCTATAAGGTTCTTTAATATACCCGTATTCTCTATAATCTACTAATACTTAATAAGATAATAGAGTAAGTACTAAGAGGGTACTAAAGAGGTACTAATATAAGCTATTAGCTTATCTAATATTAAGAAAGCTTTAAACTTAAAACTAAAAGAGGATTAATAATACTATTTACTAAACTAGGTCCTAAGGGAGTTTCCTAACCTATTTAACCCTAATAAGGCTTACTTACTACCCCCTAAGTAACTAGGGGTAAACTACTAGATTAACTTTATACTAGGACTAGATAGGAGGGAGCTACTACTCCCCTAGGGCCCCCTCTATAGTATATTAAGAGAAGAGCTACTAGTATTAAAAAAGACCTTATAAAACCTCCTAGATAAGGGGTTTATTAAAGCTAGTAGCTTACTTACTAGGGTATTAATACTCTTTATAAGGAAGCTAGGTAGGGGAATTCGCTTCTATATTAACTATAGGGCTCTTAATATAATTATAAAAAAAGACTATTACCCCTTCCTACTAATCTCTAAGATATTATATTAAATAAGTATAGCTAAGTAGTATATTAAGCTAGATATAGTAATAGCTTTCTATAAGTTAAGAGTAGTAGAGGAGTACTAAGAGAGAATTATATTCTATACCTAGTATAAGTTATTTAAGTAAGTAATCTACTTATTTAGCCTAACTAGCACCCCTACTAGCTTCTAATAATATATTAATAATACCCTATAGGACTTCCTTAATAACTTTATTACTACTTATATAAATAATATATTATATTACTCTAATAGAATAAAGGAAGGCTATAAGAGGAAGGTCTAGGAGGTCCTCTAGAGGCTAGTAAATATAAGCCTAAACCTCGACCTTATAAAGTATAAGTTCTTAGTTAAGAGGGTTAAGTATATAGGGTTTATTATAATAATAGGAGAGGGTCTCTCCTATAATCCTAAGAAACTCTAGGTAATTACTAAGTAGTTATTCCCTACCTCCCTAAAGGGGGTCCGGAGCTTCTTAAGGTTTATAAATTATTATAATATATTTATACTAGAATATAGGGATATTATTAGGCTATTTATACTACTTACTAGGAAGAATATAATATTCTAATAGGGAGATAATTAAGAACGAGCTTTCTTAGAGCTTAAGTAGTTTTTTAATACCTAGCTAGTACTCCGCTAGTTTAGTTTAGAGGATAAGATTATTATTAAAACTAATTATTTAGGATTTATATTAAGAGGGGTACTCTTATAAGTTAACCTAGAGAGTACTTAGTATCTTATAGTATTCTATTTATAGAAGCTCTCGCTTATAGAATATAACTACCCTATTTATAATAAGGAGCTCCTAGTAATCCTTTCTAATTTATATATATAGAGAGTAGAGCTATATAATATAACTACTTTTAAAGTATTAACTAACTACTAGGGGCTTAAATACTTTATAAAGAAGTAGCGCCTTATAGAGCGCTAGAGCTAGTAAGTAGAGGAGCAATCTTAGTATAATTTTACTATTAAATACCGCCCTAGTAAGGAAGTAATAGCCCCTAATACCCTCTCTTAGAGGGAGCAGGACGCGCTATAAGGATAGGATAATAAGTAGAAGCAGGGGAGGGTCTTATAGCTAATACTAAACTATGCCTATCCCCGCGGGGACCTTATAGTTAGCCCCCTAGTAAGGAGAAGTTAGAAGGGCTATATTAATATCCTAGATACTATAGTCTTTAATAGTAACCCTAAACTATAGATATTATAACTAGAAACTATAAAGAAGGATATAATATATAAGGCTATATACTACGTAGTTACCTACTAGCTTTAGAGCTTCCTACTAGATATAAAGGCTAAGGTTTAAATTAGTAAGTATAATATTAATAGTTAGAGGAGATTAATATTTAGGGGGAAGCTATAGGTACCTAGCGGGGAGAATAATAATAACTTACTAGAGGAGCTCTATATAAAGATTATTTAATAGAGCTACGACTTAAGTATAACTACTTACCTAGGTTATAATAGTATACTAGAAATAATAAGCTAGTAGTCCTATTAGCTAGGATGATTATAAATAGTATAGAGATTTATAAGGAATTATAATATCTATAGAGGGATATATCTAGAGGTAAGCTAAGAGGGGCTTCCTAAAGCCCCTAGTAGTGCCTACCTAGTTATACTTAGACCTCTTAATAGACTTTATTATAGACTTATTACTTATAAAGGATAACGCTAGCTAATACTTATAAGTTATAATAAATAAGCTAAGTAAGTTAGTAATACTAGAGGAGATAGGTATTATAGAGGTAGAAGTTTATACTTACTAGTTCCTTACCTCCTACTTCTAATTCTATAGGTTCTTATAAAGTATTATTAGTAATTAAAAGTCTAACTAGGTAAGCTACTTCTAGGCTAAATTCTATTACCTTACTAGTATAAGGAGGCTATTAAGTACTATATACTACCTATAGACTAATAGTAATACTAAGAGGTAGAACTAGGAGATATAAGCTATCTTATATATATTTATAACCTAGGTATAGGATAACTAGGGGTAGCTCCTACTTATTACCTAGCTAGCGCTATATAATAGGGTTAGTAATATAACTATGCTCTTATTATTCTTCTTAGAATATAGGTACTATACTAACCCTATACCTATAGTAAATAATATTATAAAAGAAGCCTCCTCTAGGGATATCGTAGCTACCCTCCTAGTAATAAGATTATAAGAAGTAGTAGACTTCGTCTAAGTAAGTATTATAGCGACCTAATAGTATAGCAAGGAGAATATAAACTAGTATAGGATACCTATAGAGGAGTACTAAGTAGGTAATAAGGTTTAGCTTTTAATAGCTAACTATAAAAGCCCTAGGCCTAGTAAGAAGCTATTATAGTTATATTATAAATATATAGTAGTTAGAGTCCCGAGCCTATATATTATTAAGTTAGATATACCTAGTATATCTACCTAAGGTTCTATATAGACCTCCTCTAGAGGGTACTAGAAGACCCCTTATTTATATAGATAAGGATAGAC
The DNA here is from genome assembly GCA_036785755.1 of Colletotrichum ledebouriae. Classification (NCBI taxonomy): domain Eukaryota; kingdom Fungi; phylum Ascomycota; class Sordariomycetes; order Glomerellales; family Glomerellaceae; genus Colletotrichum; species Colletotrichum ledebouriae. The sequence continues at coordinate 11,903 of JAVHLU010001682.1, forward strand.
CCCTAGCTACTACTAATTATAGCTAATAATAGCAAATTTAAGTAGTATATAGAGGAGATATATATAGCGTAATAGAAGGTAGTTAGGTAAGGGTAGAGGCGCGAGGTCCTAGTTAAATAGGAGGGGTATCTAGAGCCTACCTAGGAGCTTATAGAGGCTATTATAGAGATTACTATAGTAACTAAGTATAAAGCCCTATATAGATTAGTTATAAATAATAATAGTAACCTAGCTTATACCTAGGGGGGGACTAGCTAGGAGGGGGGATAGTATTATAAGCTACGCTTAGGTTAAGCTTACCTAGGCTTCTACCTAGGTTTACTACTTTAAGGAGCTACCTAGGGCCTGCCTAGAGCCTACCTAGTTATTCCCTATAAACTAGCGAAATCTCTACTAGAGAGGAAAACTTCCCCTTTTCCTCTTTAGCTTAAATAAATAGTATTATAGCGACCTCTTATTAAATAAACTTAGGTCTAACCCCTTGTAATTAGTAGTAGTAATAATACTATAAAGCTAAGGAAGTAAGAAGGAGAAATTCTAATAAAGCGAAATTTTAAATAATATTTATATATTTCTAACTTAGTACTAAAGCTAGCTTTTTATAGATAAAAAGAGGATAATCTATAGATTATTATATAATTTAAATTTATTTAACTTTACTATATATAAATAGGTATTGGGTAATTACTAAACAACTACTAATAACCCCCTATATTATAATAAAAGCCGTTTCTATCCCTAGAGAGAGAATATCTTTATTAAATTTATAAAGGGATCAAAAAGTTTAATAATAAGTAAAACATAGTAATTTAGAGAGTAAGTCTAAAGTAATAAAAATAAGCTTAAATAATAATAAATTTTAATATAACTTTATAGAGAAAGGAGTAATTCTTATAAGGGAATTTAGCTATAGCTATTTAAATAACTACTAAGTAATTCTAGATTTATTAGATAAAGCTATAAAATAACTAGAGTAAGGGATTAGCCTTATTGCTAGCTTATTATTTCTCTAAGCTATAAAATCCTTTAATATCTAGATATAAGAGCTATAAGAATAGCTAGGGTAGAGGATAAGTACCTTATTACTAGCTAACTACTCCTCTAAGCTACTTAGCTATTTAAAAAAGAGTTATATAGCTAAAATAAGGGATATTAATTTCTATACTTATAGAAACTAGGAACTAGGAGACTTATAGAGAGGTATTAGCTACTCTCTAAATAACTACTAAGTAATTTAATTTAAGGATAGATTAGCTTAGAGGGGGGGGGATTATATTATAAGCTAGGAATATTATATAGAAAAGGGCTTAGTAGATTATATTAAGGAAGTCTATAGGAGTTAGGAGATATAGGGAGGTATTAAGTAGCCCTAGATAAGTCCCCTAGCCCTTATATAATAAGTTAGAGGGCTAGAGAAGAATAATTATCCTTAGTTATACTTAGCTATACTAACTCTCTTACTTTATATTATACTAGTTTATAATAGCTTAGAATAGTATTATCCCGTACTAGAATTAGTTGAAACTATTTTTTAATAACTGTTAGCACCTTGATCTCAACGCTGATCCTTCACTCCTTACCCGTACGAAATCGCCCGTATCTATTTTATATCGGCGGATTTACATAGCCGAGGAAAGCCATCGAAAATTCCGACGAAGCCAACCTGGAGAGACGCCTTTCATGAAATAACTCCCGGATTGAGAGATCCATTTGGGTACTGCTGACAATGTCCAACTGGGAACAATAAAGGATGGTTTCCAGTGAGATGTCTCCCGCGCCAGTCGATACTGCTGATCAATCTGCTGAAATAGGTATTGATCATTGCTCAGGCTATCGCACCTAATGTGGATTGAGGCTGGCAGACTTTTCTGATTGACACACAAAAGCAAGAACTTGACGACGGTTTGCTGGCTTGATTGTGCTGCGCCATGCTGAGACGAGGTGGTTGAGGCGTTCGTAGAAGACATCGTTCGGGTCGAAGATCGGACCTGGCTGGAGCTCGTCCATGTACTGGAACTCTCAGGTCCAACTGACTGAAGATGTGCCAATGGTGGGGAGCGGGGACTCCGAGAACCGGATATTTCAGGACTGTGACCAGTAGCTTGTATGTCGTTCGAGAGTGGTTGTTTGAATCTGGCAAGACCACCAGGAGAAGTTTGCCAGACGTCGAGAAATACATCCCTCCCGCCGCCCTATTTTCCAATTAGTGAAGATCGATGTTTCTTGTTGGGAGCAGCTTGCGCATCTATACCAAACCCGTTCATAACCGAATTTTGGAGGCCACATTATATCCTGGATCCGGCGCCTCAGGTTGGAATGCCCTAACAAGTTTTCGGGCCCGACATCACTCCTCTTAGGTGGTTTTTGGGTATTCGACGTTGAATAAACTGAATCTCTGAATTGAGATTTAAATCGAGCCAGCGCTCTTCCCGAAGTAAGGAACGTCTTCGCTGCTTTCAGTTCGACAAGGAAGTTGTCCCCTTGGTTGCTAGAATCTTCGGATTCTTCGGTGCTTTCACTCCCGTCTTGGGTTGAACTTTTCGAAGCGTCGCTTGAGTCTTGCTTCTGAGATATTGAGACCAAATTTGATGATGTTTCCGGAAAGCCCTCGTCGGTTCCATGTTTTCTAGAACCTTCGTACGCCGTTATGTTCCAGAATATCTTGCCTGAGACGAGCCGCCGATGATTCCTTGACCTCAGAAAGTCAACTACCTCAATATGGCTCTGGTCATCGGCTTCGGAGTGCAGCCACACGTAGTATTTTTGGAGGCTTTTTTCCATGAATCTGAAGAAAGCCTTCTTCGTCCGTGTGCTGAGCAGCGTTCTCGTAGAGGGCATGGAGCTCGGGGTCCCCTATCAAGATTTCTGCTAGATACTTAACCGTGGCCTACTGGATCTGTGAACGCGACCTTGCGGCTTTGGACTGTTTGTTCACGCTGGTGGACGAGTGGTCTGATTTAACTTCCCAGGTTCTCAAGCCGTTTGAGCTTTCTGTTGATGATGTTGAGTCTTTCGGGATTCCAGATTTACAATTTGCCTCTTGCGGATCCTGGCTAGGCCCAGGATCTACCCAAAATGGAAACGGCCTCTTCTTCGTGCGGAAGCGTTGTGCCATAGGGATCTGGACCACAGCACCAGTGTTTCCCGCGGTGAGCGACGCGGCGCCATCGTATAAGGCTGGCGACACCTTTGAGCCATTTCCAGCCATCGAGAACCCTTCAATGAAGTCATCCTTCCTACCGTAAGAGGTATCATCAAAATAGTGAGGAGATGCAATAGCACGGTTCGAGTGCCATCCCGTAGATTGGGTGGTGAGGTCAGTTGATTTCTTCACTTTATCATCACTTTGGTTGGTCTGAGACGGTTTTGTCGCGGTGGAGATATGTTTGTCTCTGTTTCCAAACAGAAACTTGGTCCCGTCATTCAAAACGTCTTTTGTCAGTCCTAAGAGTCCAGTAGGGGCGGAGCCAAAAGGTTTTGACGCACTACCGTGCGATGAAATGATAGTTGCCCCAAAGCTCAACTGGTCCGTCTGTTAGTCATTTCATATCAAGAGACGACCCCCCCTGCGATATGAAAATTGAAATACATGCCTCGACCTCTAGACAATTAAACTCTTCGATGAGCTTTTCCATTTGACTTATTGCACTGTGGCAAGCGTCAAGGGTTCTCACAACGTGATGGGAGGTTTGGGGGTTGGTTTGATGAGTCAACTCGCTCAGGTCTATTGAGACGAATCGATGCCAGGAGCTCACCGTCTTGTTGAGTGTGACTATCAGCTTCTGTAGAAGCTCTTCGCTTTTGTTCACAAAGTTCACAAACTCTTCGGTGCGTGACTCTTCAAAACTTCCATAGGAGCCTTGGTTGTGATCCTTGTTTGTGCTCGGTGGGCTCGAAAGCTTGACATCCATTTAGTCTCATTGTTCGCACCAGCTCAACAACGTTTCAGCAATCCACAGTTCACCTTTTGCAAAGTAATACCCAAGATTGTTATTCGCAGTCACTTGAGCTGAGCTAAACATTAAGAAAGATAAAGAAAGGCTAACGACTTACATATATGCGGATTCTCTCCGATAACTGATATCTTATGTTTCTCCATTCGTGTGCTATTCTCTTCATATGAATCTTTACTATCAGAAGAAAGTATTCTCGAGGATCTTGGTTTAACACGTGGTCGGCTGTCAGTTCTGCCATCGATATGGCATCAAGGGGACATGTCTGGTCGTCATCATACTCGTCGTAGAATGGTAACATGGATTCATTTTCAGGGTCCGTGTCATCGTCGTAGTAAGAGTCGTTGAGGCAGACAGCTTTCCAAGTCGAGGTGTTCCACCCTGTTATCAAGATTGATGTTTGACATTCGTGAAGACAGTCAAAGCCGTCTTTCGTCAAATTCGTCTTCGAGGTGCGCAATAGGAATTCCAAATTTGATGAATTTCTCAGGGGGTTACCAGACGCTGTCGACCGTGGATCACGTCGCATGTGAGCAGCCTTCCTCCATACATAGAATGGTAGATGACACTCCAAAGCGAAGTCGGTGGTTTCCTGGGGATTTGATGAGTATTCTGTGATTTTGGCAATTTTATGTTTGCAAAACTGAATGAAGAATGAATTCGACTACTTGCGTTTGGATGGATCTCAACTGATGCAGCCAGTGTAAGATACTTGAACAGGAATCCTCGAAGAATTGGGGTTTCATGTTCAGGTGAAGCCAATACTAAGACACCCAAAGTCGTGGACGACGGATTTGGTATGTAGCTGTCGAACGATAGTCGGTTTTCTCTGGTTTGAGTGATGATGTGAGAGTAATAGCGTACATTCGCCTGACGTCGGCATTGAACATTCCGGATTGGTTGATTCGCTTCCCTCATACTAATCATCAGCTCTTACCTCATAAACTCCATGCTTAAATCAGAGTTGCAGTTCCTGGCATTCCTACCTTGAGTTTCAGAATTCGCCGAAACTCTTTCAATGATACTACGCCATTATGCGAGCGCGGTAAGTTACTGACGTCGCTGTCATGGAGCCACGCCACCGGACGATCCGGAATATCGAAGCTGTCGCTCAGGATCCTGTCCCACGTGTCTTTGGTGAAGAACTGGGCGAAAAGGAATCGTTCATAATGCCTCGTTGGCGAGAAGGCAGGAATGTCAAGAAAATGTTCCAATTCGTCAAAATCGTAGCCGGGTAAGGCATCTTTGTCAAAAGGCTGGCGATCGAGGCGATCGCGGGTTGTCATGGGACGATCCCATTTGATCCTGTGTCGGTTTGTCTCTCGCAATTGCTCTTGCGCCATTGTCAGTGTAGAAAGATGGACATGCTCAGGGCGTTGTCTAACTTTGAGAGATCAGGGGAAACGGGAGGCGAACGAAGATTCATCGTGTGGGGGGATACGGCGGGGACTGTCCTTCAAATACTTTGATTTAGTGCATGTCATTGCTCTTCAGGCAGGATGATGCTGTGTTGCCAGATTGCGGTCATCTCTCGCTAATCATTGGCGTTTGCATGAAAAGTGAGGCGAGCATGACGGTCGTTGAGTGGACATGATTGTTTCTCACTGAATGTGGCTTTCGCCCCTTTCGCAGTCGCGTCCAATCAGCCCTTTCACACGTGGAAGCACCAGACAAGAAGATGTACGGCCATGCCAGTATTCTCATGAGCCTGCTCTGGTGTGTGACTGCAATCACTTCTCATCAATTACCGCTTGTATAGTATGACTGAATACTGGGGCAACGCCTTGCCTTATAATAAATGTATAGCGGCAAAATGAGACCTGCTGGCTTAATGAGTGAATCAGATTCTACACAGTAACTAGAAGCCAGACTCAATGAATAAAGATGGCATGACTGAGGATGCTGGATTGAGTTCCAGACTCGGTTATCATGGAATCATTTGGTCTAGGGGCAATTATTGGATTTAGTCAACGCTGGCACGACAGTTGCGACAGCGCTCGATATTGAAGAGCCTTTTCACAGGAAACTTGTACTGGTCGTATAACGACGGGTTCACCGGAAACTCCCATGCTAGTCTCTCAAATCTGTTACAGCATGTCAAATACTTTACTTTGTGAGTTGCACCCGAAAGACGGTTGTGTGTGATCGCATGACTTACTCCAGCTTATTCCAACACTTAGAGGGAGCCTTGCTTCCTACGAATATATGTTTTGGTGAGGCATACTTTTGAACTTTCCAGGGTGTTTAGATTGCAAGTGCCGGGACGTCTGGCACAACGTGAGATGTTCTATACAACGTCCTCCATGTTCCCCCAAACGAACAGTAACTGTTTCTCAAGGATTTAGTCTTGAAAACATACTGATCCATTTGCATATGCGATTTCGAGAAGTCCTGTTACTGAAGAACGTAACCACTTGTCACAACTTCTTGTCTTGGTGAGTTTGAGAAGGAGGGTGGCCTAAATCCCCCAGCGATAGCAGTAACAGCACGACGGTTGCCTGCACAAGAAGCGGGCGCAGGGCTGACTCATGCTCCTTGGCGACTATCAATCGTCTCGAGATGTCCAGATTCGGTAGGCCTTAGACCAGTTGGTTGGCTGTGACGAACGAGGGTGTGAGAGAAATGGTCAGGCGCCTCTGGCGGCTATGTGATGAATGGATTATCCCGCTTAGATGCATAAACCGCAAGGATGACCTTGGCTTGGGGGGGATTGCAGCGCCCGCTACGAACGTGCGAAACCCCACAGCGGTTGTGCCGAGACGCAAAATACCTCATTCATTGCCCAGGCGTCCGGACTAAAGTCCTGAGATCTCACTCTGGAATCTGGCCCAAGCCGGGTTGTCTCCTGTTGAGTTTGGATAGGTAGGGTTGCCAACATCGTCCCTACACCGCCGCCGCCGCATGACCATACTCACCATGGATATCTTGATCGGCGCTACGTCGTACACCACATAAAGTAGGCCCGGACAGGCTGCGCACGTGCTGAAAACCAAACTCGGTGATGTGACCATCTTCCTTTCAGACCGTTGTTTTCTCTTGCCGCGCGCCCCCCTCCGTGACATAGCTCTTGTTCTTCTGTTCGTAATTAGACGGCGTGTGTCCTCCTCCATCTTCCCTTCCCTTCCCTTCCTCTCCCATCCTCTCACTCGGTGCTGCTGGTTGTTGTGAGAAAAGGAACCGCGTGTTCTCGTCCTTATCAACATATCGCGTGCGTCATCCAGTTTCCCCCCGGCGTTGAGGCATTTTCACTTGTTTTTATATGTTCCCGCGGCCGCCGCACCCTCAGCCAGTCGTCCATCCCAAGGCCTTCCGACCAAGGTTGAGCCGGAACCAAACCAGACCTCGCGAGAGAGTGAGAGAGTGTGTGAGAGAGAGACAGAGAGATGGATTGGTCCGCCGTCACCAACTTCAACGTCGTCATCAGCGTGCTCGGCGGTTGGCTCGTCCTGTTCGGCACCTTTTCGTACCTGATCAAAGAGACATGGTATCTGTCTGAGGCCCGTATGTGATAACTCAACCCCTGACTTGACCGCGAGACAAAATTCAACCACCACCACCACCACCACCAGCAAAAGAGAAAGCCCTGCGTCATCATCCAAACCACAGCCAGCTGACATGCGAACCAAGTGGTCTCCCTCCTCGGCGGCGTGGCCTTCACCCACCTCGCCGGGTTCCTGAAACCGGGCGAGTACGCCGTCTCCGAGGACGCCGTCGCCTCCGTCACCCTCGACTTCAGCCGCCTCGTCCTCGGCGTCCAGCTCGTCCTCGCCGGCGTCCAGCTGCCCAGCCGCTACCTGCGCAGGGAATGGAGGCCCCTCTCCCTCCTCCTGGGCCCCGGCATGCTCGGCATGTGGGCGTGCACGAGCGCCGTCGTCTGGCTGCTCGTGCCCGGCCTGCCGCTCGTGCACGCCCTCGCCATCGCCGCCTGCGTCACCCCGACCGACCCGGTCCTCTCGTCCGCCATCGTCAAGGGCCGCTTCGCCGACGAGAACGTCCCCGAGGACCTGCGGCAGATCGTCGTCGCCGAGTCCGGCGCCAACGACGGCCTCGGCTACCCCTTCCTCTTCCTCGCCCTCTACCTCATCAAGTACACCGAGAGCGACGGCAGCCCGGCCTCGAGCGAGGGCGGCGTCGCCGCCGCCCTCCGCCTCTTCTTCGGCCAGACGTGCGTCTACGTCGTGCTCATGAGCGTCTTCTACGGCTGGGTCGTCGGCTGGCTCGCGCAGAAGCTGCTCCACTGGGCCGAGCGCTACAAGTACGTCGAGCGCGAGAGCCTCCTCCTCTTCCCCATCGGCATGGCCATCTTCGTCCTCGGCACCTGCGGCATGGTCGGCAGCGACGACGTCTTGGCGTGCTTCATCGCCGGGAACGCCTTCACCTGGAACGACTGGTTCCGCCTCGAGACCCTGAACGACCCCATCGCCCCGGCCATCGACATGTTGCTCAACATGGCCGTCTTCATGTGGCTGGGCGCCGTGTGTCCCTGGGAGAGCTTCTGGACGTCCGAGCTGATCCGGCCCCATCGCCTCTTCGCCCTCGGCGTGCTCGTCCTGCTCCTCCGGCGTCTTCCCGTCGTTCTCGGTCTGCACCGCTACGTCCGCCAGATCCGCGGCCCGGCCCAGGCTCTGTTCGTCGGATACTTTGGTCCGATCGGCATCTCGGCCATCTTTTACCTCTACGTCGGCCTCGAGTTCCTCGAGACGGTGACGGACGAGGACGGGCAGCGCGAGGATGCGAAGAAGCTGGGCGATACCATGCTCGTCGTCATCTGGTTCTTGATTATTTGCAGCATTGTGAGCGCCGCTAACCAGCTAACCCCTCCCTCCCCCCTCCATTCTGGTCGCTTTGATGCTGACTTTGAGCAGGTGATTCATGGCGTCAGCATACCTATCACCAAGATAGGCCTCATGTTGCGCAACCGGTTCTTTCCCGGCCGCGTCGCCCTGCCCACCTGACGAGGACTCTTCTGATGGGTGAGCATGTTAGCTCGCCGCGATCGATGATGCACACAACGAAGCGGTTGTTTGGATTTCGAGAAGCCTTTGAGCTAAGATATTTTGGAGTCGCGGCATCCTCCTGGACTTCAGGACGCCAAAGCGCCGTGCATTTTTGATTTTCTGGTTGGCATTGATGCTCTTGTGCGGTTTGCATTTGTTTGGTTTCATTTTCTCGTCATCGCATTGGGCCTGGTCTGCATGTTGCTTCCTTCTGTTCGATGGTCATCATAGCAAGCGTCCAGTTGTCAATCACCTGCTACTACTCAACTACTCACATGAAATCGAAATACTTTCCGTTGCGCACGATGTTTCAACAGTCCTCACTGTCCGCGAATGAAATCCTTGTCATTTCAATTGTCGAAATTAAAGTCTTGTTTTTTTTTTTGTAGTAATCTATGGATTGTCTAATACGTACAGGCTTAATTTCATGTTCATGATTCAATACTCGTATCTACCGTTCAAGCTCAATCGTCCTGCTCCGACGTATTTGATGATCCTCCTCCTCGTCGCGATGAAGTTTCCGCCCAGGGAGTCTCACCGCGTGGTCCAAAGCAACGGGCAAGCCACGATGCCTTCCACGCAACATGACAAGGCACAATATGAGCTTGCTGCCAGTGTGCCAAGCACCGCAAAAGCTGTACGCATCAGTGGGAATACCGACGGAGATCCCGACTGTACCGTAGGCCGAGACGACTTCGAAAATAATGTTGAAAACAGAAAACGTGACGGGGTCGTGGATGAACCCCGACGTCTCGATGATTGTGATGATCAGCACTGCCAAAACTAACCACCAGAGGTCGTGGGCCAATTGTCCGCGAACCTGCTGGCTGATGAAACTGATGCGACTCTCCGGAACGTTCGGGTCCCCTCCGCCGGCGCCGGGTTTCGGTGGCGTGACGCCTACACCGTGGAAGCTCATGAAGGTGCTCTTGAACGCACGTGTGGCATCAGAAACGCCTCTCGACTGACTGAACCGACGGGCGAGGACAGAGGGCCGCGCTGACGCTGCACCAATGCTGGTGGTGCGGGCGAGGGTCGGCGGGCGGCTTCCCATAGGCAGTAGGGACGCGGCGGCTTCTGGGTCGTCTTCCGATGTGGACGACACGTCGTCACTGTAAATACCCAGCGATCGCTCCTCGTAAACGTTGGAGTGGCGCATTGTGACGACGACAGGGTAGACTGAGATGTACATCATGATCACATACAACAGTTGCAGGCCGATGAACAATCCCGAGATGGGCACGACGTAGAAGCCGCCAGAACGCACAGCTGAGACGGACAAGGCGTAAGTCGTTATCTGTGCTTTTTCTGCGGTCCGTGACGATGGAAAAGATCAACTCACCCAAGGCTTGGAACAGACCATCCAGGACGCGAGACCCGGTTGGGATTTTCTCAATGACTGAGTTTCCGATGTTGAGGATCTCAAACGCGACCCAGTCCACGGAGTTAAGACAAATCAACATGAAAAAAAGCCACCAGGTCGGCCGTGATGGGAACAGGTTCGTGTACACTCGGCGGGGATACTTCAGGATGAACTCGAGGGTGGCTTTGAGGTCAACAAAGGCGTCTTGTGGCGTAGCGATGTTCAATAGGCGAAGGGAAGACCAGATGATGAGGCGCAGGAAAAGAGGGTAGGCAGTGTTCCCAGCCAGTATCAACAGCCCCATGGTGACCAGGACATAGGAAGCTCCCTGGAAAGGAATCATGTTGGCATCCAGAAGAGACATTCCCGAGTTGTTGAAGGCCGAGGCTCCGTTGAAGATGCCAAGCCACCACGGGTTGATCCCATTGGCCCTTGCGGTGCCGGGCATGTTATCATTCATCCAGGCCCCTAGAGCAACACAGCCTAGAATCTGCCAGAGGAAGAAGTACACCGGCACCAACAGAGCCAGAACTTTGAGAGCGCGGTATTCGCAGCCTCCAAGATGGTCGCGTTCTTCGCGGCTCAGACCGTGAAACTGGCCATTGCGACTAGCTGAGTGGTGCTTCCAGAAATGGCGAGCGTCGAGGTCAACGTCAGCCGAATCCGTGGGCGCCTTGTTTGCTCTCCTCGACGGAAGGGGTGCTCCGTCGCCTTGGAGGGAGATGCCCGTCGAAGCGGCGTGATTGCCACCGGCATTCGGATGAGGCGTGTCGTCAAAGGTGATGTGACCCGGGTTCTGAGAGTCAACCACCTCATCGATGTCTTTCGGCACGTTCCCATCTCGGGGCTCGATGTTCGGCATCGAGGTTGTCCGCCGAAATTGGGGTGCGGCGTCTGCGTCACTCCTGTCCTGATAGTCCGGGGGAGGGGTGCCGGTCTCCGGAACACGCGATCCCAACCCTCTGAACGCGTGATCCGGCGGCGGGACGGTCTGGGCCTTGCCGAAGGAGAGTGCCAGTTGCAGCTTGGGCAAGTTCAACGGCAGCCGAGGCAGAGCCAGCGATAACGTACTGCCCTGCCGGCTGAGTTTGCGCGCGCGTTCTGCTCGGACGATTTCATCGAAGCGTTTCTCAAAGACGTGCTTGCGCGCCAAGACGGTCCAGATGGAGACCCAAATGGTACTGCCGAGCATAAGGAGCAGAAACAGAATGGTTTGTTGCCATGTCGTGAGCTGGCTGAGGTTGACCGTGTTCAGACCAGCCTCGGTCATGGCAGACACCACGAGGAAGAGGCTGTCGGTGTAGCTGACCTTGAAGGCAGGGTCGGACGAGCCCCAGAAGATGACGGAGGCGATCAGACACACGATAATGAAGTAGGCATAGTGAAGGGTGATGAAGTTGAGGGGCGGGAGGTATCTTGCTAGGGAGGTTGAAGAAGGGGCAAAGAAGCGCTTGAGGCAGCCATTGAAGCCCATGAGACGTCGCGCAGCACAAGCTTGCTGGGGTTACACGAAAGCGAACGAGCGAGGTGAGGTTCTTAGGATAAGCCAAGACGAGGATGCATTCGCAGGGCGTGTGAGATGCGGCCGTGTTCGCGTGGGGGGTCATGGACGGTCATGGACGGTCTTGGACAGATGAGATGGCACAGCCGCGGCAGATGACGTCTGCCCGCTGGCTTGTCTCATGTTCAATAGCGTCTCTTCAAGGCATTGTCCGGAAAGTCCCTCGCTAAGATTGGAACGGACAGGCCTTGGACCTTTTCAAAAAGGCTAAAATTGGGCAGCTGAGGCCGTGTGGAGGTGGCGGTGCAGCTAGTGCGGACTCGAATAACCCGCTTAGAGACACATTTGCGTACCCCTTTAGATGGATATTTTTCTTCGCCGCATCTGGGTGAGTTGTTGGTTCACAGATCAGCACTATCGTGTCGATCTGGGGTAGTGATGCAGTAGCGAATCAAGTAGTGGACTGAAACCGTGATTAGTAGCTTCCTATTGAATAAATTCTATTGAGAAACGTCCTATAGGGCCACATTTATAGTTACTAAAGAGCTTGATCTATTATAACGAGAGTAGCTATAACGTAGTCGCTTATAACTATAGTTAGAGGAAAAACCCCTAGAAAAAGGTTACTCTAGAGCTAATATTAGTTATATACTACGCTAGGAATAGGCAATACTAAAGGTATTATAATATACCCCCCTAGACGTAGCTATAGCTAGAAAAGCGCCTAATTATATAATATCCCTTAAAATACCTAAATATAAAGCAATATATTAATAAATAACCTATTAATAAGCCTATTTATAAAAGAGATAATAAAGTAAAGTTATTTATATTAAGTATAGGCGAAGCGTAAATAGTTATAGTTTTCTACCTTTATAACTATTACTATTATTATTATAATACCCTTTATTTACTAACTCTTACTAATAGTAGAAAGGGCTAGAACCGATAGGAACCAGAAAGACAATAAATAACATAGCTCTACCTATAAATAGGTAAGAATATTAGGAGTAGGCTTAAAAGATATATAGAGTAATTTATAGATCTAATTAAAAGAGATTATCTCTATTAGGCGCTAATTCGCTAAGAAATTACTAAAAAACGAGGTATAGGGTTCTTAAGGTACTTATAGTAATAATAATAATAATTATACTATCCTCCCCTCTACTACGCTCCTCTCCTCTACGATCTACTCTATGGCCTCTGGCCACTGCATAGTGATTTTACCTGCTCAAGTGCAATAGACCTTCTAACTCCGCGCCTCCTGATAATACATAGCCTTCGGTCACGTGATCTTACTAACTACCTTTCCTAACCACAGCCGCACTTATATATACCCCACTAGATAGCCTCACGATCTTTAACTTCATATCGATAATAACGTGGTTTTTGATTATTTAAACTATGAAACTATTGACTTTTCCTCTCGCGCACTACCCGCGCTGCTAATACCGCCTCTATTACCGCTTCGTCCGCTAGTCCTCTTGTTCGATCAGGTTAGCTAACGCCTTCGTAGCTATGCTATCGTTAGTAACGCTCTCTCTATATCAAAGCAGTCGGCATAAGCTATACTTACTAACGTTTAAGCCCTAATAGGCCTAGGCTGCCTAGGCCGCCTCTACCTTAGTAATACGGAGGACCTGCTTAAAGAAGGGCTACTCTATAGGGTATATAACGACCTACTAAACTTCCGCTACTAAGTTTACTTACTTAGCTCTAATACTATCGCGCCTTATAGAGTCCCCTATAGGGGTATTAAGGTAAGCCCTCTTAAGGGCTATACTAATAATACGCTCTCTATATATAGCGGAGTAGTTAATAAAGGAGCGGGTTTTATTAATCGTATCGAGGCTAAACTCTCTAGCGATCCCCTCTATATTATTTATACTAAAGGGCATACCTCGCTCGGGCTTAGTATATTTATATACGGGGTCTAGTACTAATATAGTTAAGGGATAAGGATAAGGATAAGGGAGAGGTATAAGGCCCTGCTTATAGTAGCAGAGCTTCTTATACTTCTAGCTATAAGAACCTCTTAGGAAAGACCTCTCTAGTTAAGGAGTTACCTCTCGTATAATAGCATTTACCTTTAGTACCTTACTAGAAGGTCGACCTTTTAGGTTAAGTAGTTATCTTATATAGTAGCTTTTATAGCACCTTGCTAGAAGGTTTAGCAAGGGCGTTTCTAGGCTATGAGAGCCTTAGTAGCCCGTTTAGCTCCGATATAATTAGCCCCGGTGTAGCGCGCATCTAACTTTATGCGGTAATATTTAGAGGGTTTACTTATAAGTAGTAGGAATATATAGGGTTCCTATATTGTTTTCCTTAACTAGTAGAGGGTATAGGTTAAAATACCTATATAGTATTTCCTGAATTATGCCTGCGAACTAGGTGAATTTATTATAGTCTTTTTGCAAAGGGGCTGCGGCGTAATTCCGAGCTTAACGATCTACTCTATAGTCTCCCTATAATAAGTCTATATACTAAGGGAGTTTTCTAAAAGTTATATAGCTAAGTCTATCCTATCTTATTCTAATTATCCCCTTAAGACTCTTTATAATATTATAAAGGAGAGTCTTAAAAATTAAATAAAACTACTTTATAGAAATAGTAAATAAACTCTATTTATAGATCTAATCTATTAATAATATCTTCTAAGTAGGCGATCTTATTATTAAGAAGGTCCCTTAGGTTTAACTATCTTCTACTATAGGTTATATCTTAATAATAGCCTTATTACTTCTTCCTTTTTATTATACTCCTTATCCTACTCTAATCCTTAGTATAGCTAAAACTAGCTACCTTATTATACTAGGTATAAGAAGTTATAATAATACGCTCCCTTAGGCGTGTTCCGCTCGATCTAATCCTACTAGTTAACCCTCTGCTAGATATAGTCTATATAGCTATAATTACGCTTATTTAAAAGACTAGGCCTCTTAGGATATAATAGTACATCTATAAATATAGTTCTTAGGTATAGCTTAATAGTTATACCGCGACTCGGTATCTATAAGACCTATAACTAAAGCTAATATCTAAGGTATTTAAGCTTATTATCTAGTATTTTAGATAAAGTAGACCTAGATAATATTAATAATCTATAAATAGGTTAAGAAATATCTACTATAGG
>JAVHLU010001683.1:0-26828 GCA_036785755.1 Colletotrichum ledebouriae
TAAATAATACTTTATCCTAGAGATAGACGCTTAGATATTAGTTATATAACTTAATAGAGTAGCTATAGACCTCCCGGGAGCCCTTATTATTCGCTAGATTATATAGATTTAAATATTTAACTTTAAAGTATAATATATCTATAATACTTAGAATATAATAGCAGATAGCTTATTATAAAAACCCTAGGGACCTTCTAATACTATTAATAAGGAAGCTAAGGGGGAGATTAACTCTTAGATTAATTCGTAGATTTTCTTTATAGATATAGAAGCTAGTTCCTTCTTTAATTAAGCTTAATATTATAGTAAGAAGTAATATATAGAGGAGGTCTTAGTAAGAAATATAGAGGTTATGAGTAATATAATAAATATCCTAGATATACTTCTTAATAATCTATAGACCTATTTAATACGCTCTTAATAAATCGCTTATTATTTAATAATATAGAGACGCTCTTTAGGAATTTAACTAGTAAGGTATTATAACTTTAAGATTAGAGTATTAGATTATTATATTTATAACTACCTGCTTTTTACTAGACTAACGAATTAAAAGCTAATACTATAACGAGTTATTAATAATACTAAGTAGTAGAAGAAACTAATTATAATAGCTTATAAAGAGAGTAGTTATTAAGGTAAGTAAGCTATAGCTAGAAAACTATCTAATTGCTATATCTAGGCTAGTATATATATAGATATTAGCGAATTTTTAAAAAGTTACTCTAATTACTAAAAGAGGAGAGCTTAATATATAGATAATATAAGGACCTATAGCTCTCTAAAGGGACAACCCTTTACTAGGATATTATTAGATATATAGAGAGTAGGTAAGTAGTATCTTATCGAGGTAAGGGATTTACTAATAGGATAGCCTAAAGCCTGCTAGCTTAAGAGAGCGACTTTAGCTAAGATTACTAAGTTTATCTAGGAAGAGATTATTTACTACTACGGGCTATATAGTAAACTTATTATTTATAGAGGACTAGAGAATAAGGACGCTATTATTAAATTTAATAAGAAATATAATATAAGGAGGAAACTAATATCTACTTATAACCTAAGGGCTAATAGTATAGTTAAAGCTAGTTATTAGCTAATTACTTATATATTATTAATATAGACTAGAGGATAGAGAGATATTAACCCTTAGCTATACCTTCCCGCTACCCTATTTATAGACTAATTAAGCGTTTATACCTTAACTAGCTTTAGCCCTTTCTACTTACTATATAGGTTTAAGCCTATTACTCCTATTAAAACCCTAATACTAATCTAGAGGGTTCTTAATTAGGATTTAGTAATAATAAAGGAAGAGGAGGTTTAAATATATCTATAAGCCTTCTTATAACTTAATAAGGATAGAAAATAAGCTAAAAGGATAATTAATAGTTAATATAAGAAGACTATAGAATATTATAATAGTTAATATAAGAGGACTATAAGGAAGGAGAGGCTAGAGGTAAGTAATTTAGTACTAGTATTTAATATTAATAGCTCTATTAATAAGTCGTCTATTAAAAAGCTTAACTACTAATAGCAAGGCCCCTTCTATATCCTTTTATAAGCTCTAAAAGCTCTATTATATTAATTAGTAATATTAGTAGGTAATAAGATTACTAAAAAGATATTTAGTAGAAATTAACTTTATAAATTTATTTAAGCTCCTAAAAGGTATTAGGAACTAAGTAATTTAGATATTTATAAATCTAATTTAGAAAGGAACCTAGCGAAAGTCTTCCTAGCGCTAGGGAATAAAGAGTATAATAATTATATACCTAAGGAAGAGGAGGAGGAACCTATAGTACCTAGGGAAAGTAATTAAGAGGAAGAAGAGGATTTTTTATACTTAATAGTATAATTAAAATAGTATTTAAAGGATTTAGAGAAGATAATTAAGGCTTTAAAGGCTAGATAATAACTAGTTATTAAGATTTTTAAAATACTAAAGGAGAAAGAAAAGGAGTATATTAAGAAAGAGGATCTAGGGGATATATAAGGTTTTTTTTATTATAACTTATTCTAATTAATAATTTATAGACCTATTCTAATTTTCCCTTCCTTTTATCTTTTAATTTAAAAGTTTAAGATTCTAGGGATAATATTCCTAAACTTTAGGGATAAGGGTAAGAGATAGTATTAGTAACTCCCTATTTATTTAAAGCACGCCTCTCGCTACTATTTAATATAATAATAGCTTAGATAACTTTAATATTTATTAGTAGTTATAGTAGGGTAATTAAGCCTAGAAAAGTATAAGATCCTTAAGCTCCTAATAATAATACTAAAGCTACCCTTCCTCGCTAAATAAATATAAGATTAATAACCTAAAGATAAGGGAGAAGAAGAGAAAGGGAGAGAGGGTATTAAAATTATAATTACTAGCCCCTAGTAAAGATATTAATAGACTTTTCTTACCCCCCCCCCCTTTTTCCCTAGAAAAGATTATTACTAATATTATATTACCCTCTACTAAAGAGAAAGAGAAGGATATTTATAAAAAGGATTATATTAATTTTTATACCTAGATACGCTTTAACTTTAGCTTTATAGACCTATTTATATAATATTTACCTCAATTTCTTATTAAAACCTAACTAGCTTCTTATTCTCTTTTCCTTTTTTTACCCCCTCCCTATATATTATATAAATATATCTAGAAACCCTATTTTCCTACCCTAATCTATAATATAAAGCCCTAAGTAATCTGCGATTTCTATAAGGTTGAACTCTAGAGGTAGCTCTATTATAAAAGGGTAATAATAATATATAAACCTAGCTTTAGGATAATATTCCTAGGCCTATTAATAGTATTTATTATAAAGGAGCGAGAGGTTAAACTTAGCTATAGCTATAACTATAGTATCTATTAGAATTTAGAACTATAGGATCTCCTTAATATTATTAAATTCTCTACTCCTCCTTACCTTATTATTACGCTTAATTGTATACTTATAGCGCTTATAGATATTTAGATTTCTATATATATAACTCTCTTAAGCTTTATAGAAGAAGTAGTTAGTATAAGGAGTAGTTAGTATTAAGATATACTTAAAGTATAGTTCGTAAATATAAATACCTAACGCAGGGTTCTTAATAGTATAAGCCCGCTCTTTATAATAAAAATAGGGTATTACGTTATAACCGCCTTAGGATTAAATAAATAAGCTATATATAGCTACTACGCGCTAAAAAACCTTTATCTCTTATAGGCTAGTAAGGAAAGTAGTAGAGGTATAGATAAAAACTTAATAGCAGAATTCTCTAGACCCCTTAGTTACCCTAAATATTTATTTAAAGTCCTATTTACTAAGATAAGCCTTCTAAAAGGCTAGCCTTATTACCTTAGTAGTCTTATTAGAGAATATCTATAATATAAAGGCTACCTCTAAGTATTTATTACTAGGGATATTAAGTCGAAGCTAAATAAGGCTTATAACTACTTAAGAATTATAATTATTAGCTAGAGGGTATAGGGATATTAAAAAGAAGGGAAGGAATACCTAAAGTTAGTTATTAGAATACTAGATAAAAAAAGGTATATTATTTTTCTTTATTTTAAGTATAAGGATATTAGGGCTAAGGACCTAAAGGGTTACTATAGATAGGAGATAATAAGGGCGAGGTTAATTAGTATTTTTAACGCCTAAGATAAGGAGGTTATAATTAGCTATAATAAGAAGGTATAATTTAAATATAAGAGAGAAAGTATAAAAGGGTTAAATAAAGATTGAAGTAGCTAGCTAAAGGTAGTTATTATAAGGGGGAGAAGTTAATAATAGAGGATAGAGGAGAATATATATTTAATTTATAACTAGGCTGCTCGTTTTAATAGCTATTACTAACTATTATTTCCTTTATTCTTTCCCTATATATAACCGCCCTAATTTACTATTCTATTTATTATAGGTTTTTTATCCTAAGTTTATTTTACTTTATTAAAGCTAAGGAGAGCAAGGGAGGAGAGTTAATTATTCCTTCTATAGGCTACTAATAAATTACTATATTATTAAAGTAATTAGTAGATATAAAAACGCACTCCTTACCCTTTAAGCCCTCTAGTTTCTCTCTCTACCTTATATATATTATTTATATTTAAACTTAATTTATCTACTAATTATATAATATTAACTACTATACTATAGCTCCTCCTTTTCTTTAAATATTACTTCTATTTAGCTCTTTAGTCTATAAATTACTCGCGCTTTCACCTTATTAATATTTCTTCTAATATATTATAATAAGGAAAGTTATAATTTATAATAATAAAGTATTAGACGCGTAGATCTAAGAGATAAGATCCTTAAACCTTCCTATCCTTAAAATTAGACTTTTAATAGAGCTTATACCTAATAAACTAAGTATAAGTAGGTTTTAAGTATAGGGATGAAGTAATAGAGATATCCTAGGCTTTAGACCTCCTAATAAGCTTAGTTACTAGCCTTAGCTAATTAAATATAATACGCGCCCTCCGCTTAGGATAGATAGTATCCCTAGTTAGATAGACCCTTTTAACGTAATATTAAAATATATCCTTATTAAATATTAGAATAAGACCTTAGAAATAATAGAAGAGATAATTCGCCCCTTATACTTATAGCGAGTTATAGCTAGTATATTTAATATTATTAGTATACTTAAGATAGTAACTCTAATATATACTAAAGATATCTTAGTAGTTACTCGCTATATTATAAGGCTTACTAAGCCTAGCTAACTACTCTACTATAAGATAGTTAGAGGTATAGAAGATAATTTTAAAAATAGAGATATAAGGGATACTATAATTACCTAAATTAAAGCCGAGTCCCCTAATATACTCGTTATTTATCTATAAGCACCTAAGTCTACTAAGGTAATTATTATAGGTTTACTAATTAACTTATAAGATAGGAGAAACTAGGTTTATAATAATTAGTAATTAAGGAGAGGAGCTAAAGGATAACTATAAACTCTAATATTTATTACTAGGAGCTTTCTACTAAGATATAAAGCTAAAGAAGTTTTAATAAGATAACTATACCTAGTAGAACTTTAATATATAGACCCTCTACTATAGGCCTCTAGTCTCTACTTTATTAATTAGCTTAGGTCCTTTATATATATTAGAAGCCTAGTACCTCTAAAGTAGCCTATTAAGATAAGGTATTAAGCTTAGATTAATTATTTATTAAAGGCTTTTACTAATAAAATACCTCCTAAAAGAAGCTAGACTTAACTAAGGATAGATAAAATTCTATATAATTAATACTTTAAATTAAGAAATAAAGATATTAAGAAAAGGATAGCTTAAGAAGATATTAAATATTAGATAGCTAAGTATACCCCTCGATTTATAGACCTAGAGGTTTCCTCTCTAGATAGGATAGATATTAACCTACTAGTACCTATAGATACTAATTTATAAACTAGTCTAATAGTTCCTACTAATCTAAAAAAGTTAGATAGAGAGGAAAGATTATTAAAGGAACTAAATATCTAAAATATAAAAAGAAGGAATACCTATAAGAAGTAGAAAAAGGATTATAACTTATAGTAACTAGCTAACTTTATAAAATATCTTAATTACCCTAGGTTTATAAAACTATCTATATCGCCCTACTTAGCCCCTACTACCCTAAGAGATATTATATTTAGCCCTATTAATACCTTAGTAGGATTTAATACTATAAGACCTAAAGGGAACTCTATATTAAATAAAGATAAGCTTATACTAGTAGTCCTATAGTATATGGAATAGAACTAAGAATCTGCGAATTACTTAATAACCTAGTATAGTAGAGGGTTATTTATTATAACTTTAGCCTAGGTAGAATATTTATTAGACCTTTATAATATATAAGCGAAGCTAATAAGAAAAGAGGAGTTAGATAATTTAGAGGTTATAGCCCTTTTTATATTTATAATTAAGGGCTACCCTCGTAATATCTATACCCTAATCTATAAGCTAGCTTAGTAACCTAGGAAAGAAATTAATAAGGCTTCTATAGAGCTTAAAAGAGAAGAGGTAAAGAATCTCTAGGATACTACTAGGGCTTTCTTTCTACTAAACTATAGTAATTATTACTAAGCTGCGATTTTTATAAATTAGTTAACTAGCTACTATTTCTATTATAACTCTATATAGGACTAGAATAGTAATTAGCGCTTTATTAAGGCTATATAAGACCTTAATATATAATATTATAAGATAGGAGCCCCTCTATAACTCTTAAAGCTCCTATTAATTAATACCTATATAGTTAATTTAGTTTAGTAGAGGGATAGATTTATATATAGTCTCTAATATATTAAATATACTAGAGCTCTAATTTAAGAAGGATTACTATCTCTACGTTTTAGTAGTATAACCTTAAGCAATAGCGTATTATTCTCTAACTCTAAAATCCCCTTAGTTACTTTATATATATCTATAATTACTATAGAGTTCTATAACTTAACTATTAATAGTAATATAGCTCTATAAAATACCCTATTAAGCTAAGAAAACTTTAAGAAAGTACCTTTCTTCCCTTTATACCTTCTTACTCCTTTGCTTATAGATAATAATATAATAGACTTTAGAAATAATAATAATATTATACTATCTCCTATAGTAGATATCCCTTAACTTATTTATAAATTATTAGTATTATCTAGGTCCGCCTTATCTAAAATACTAGATAATAAGCTTAAATACCTTAGATATTAGCTTTAGTTATAGGTCTTATAGATACTAAGTTATAATATAACTATTAAGCCACGCCTAAGAACTATACTTATAGATATACTATTATATCCTAAGAGGCTTAGTCTTTTAAATAAGTATAACTATAGCTATATAGACTATATCTAGCAGAGGGTCGACTAGTAGGATTAGATCGAGTAGAATACGCCTAAGGGAGCATATTATTATAACTTCTCACGCTTAGTATAATAGGGTAAGTAGTTTTAGCTATACTAAGGATTAGAGTAAGATAAGGAGTATAATAAAAAGGAAGAAATAATAAAGCTATTATTAAGATATAACTTATAGTAGAAGATAGTTAAACCTAAGGGACCTTCTTAATAATACGATTGCTTACTTAGAAGATATTATTAATAAATTAGATCTATAAATAGAGTTTATTTATTATTTCTATAAAGTAGTTTTATTTATTTTTTAAGACTCTCCTTTATAATATTATAAAGAGTCTTAAGGGAATAATTAGGATAAGATAGGATAGACTTAGCTATATAACCTTTAAAAAACTCCCTTAGTATATAGACTTATTATAAAGAGACTATAGAGTAGAGCGTAGAGGAGAGAAGTGTAGTAGAGGAAAGGAGAGTATTATTATTATTACTATTAGTACTTTAATAACTATATACCTCGTTTTTTAGTAATTTCTTAGCGAATCTATACCTAATTAAGATAATATCTTTTAATTAGATCTGCGAATTATTCTATATATCTTTTAAGCCTACTCTTAAGATTCTTACCTATTTATAGGTAGAGCTATGTTATTTGTTGTTTTTCTAGTTCCTATCGGTTCTAGCCCTTTCTAGTATTAAGGTAACCCCTCCTAAGGGCTATATAAATAATATACCCTCTATATATAGTAAAGTAGTTAATACAAGAGCGGGTTTTATTAATTATATTAAGGCTAAACTCTCTAGTAATCCCCTCTATATTATTTATACTAAAGGGTATACCTCGCTTAGGCTTAGTAAATTTATATATAGGGTTTAGTATTAATATAGTTAAGGGATAAGGATAAGGGAGAGGGAGAGGTATAAGGGCCTACTTATAATAATAGAGCTTCTTATACTTCTAGCTATAAGAACCTCTTAGGAAAGACTTCTTTAGTTAAGGAGTTACCTCTTATATAATAGTATTTATAATACCTTACTAGAAGGTTAACCTTTTAAGTTAAGGAGATATCTCGTATAGTGGCTTTTATAGCACCTTTAGCACCTTATTTTAGGTTAAGGAGTTATCTTATATAGTAGCTTTTACCTTACTAGAAGGTTTAGCGAGGGCGTTTCTAGGCTATAAGAGCCTTAGTAGCCCGTTTAGCTCTGATATAATTAGCCCTAGTATAGCGCGTATCTAACTTTATACGAGGGTTTGCTTATAAGTAGTAGAAATATATAGGGTTCCTATATTATTTTCCTTAACTAGTAGAGGGTATAGGTTAAAAAACTTATATAGTATTTCCCGAATTATACTTATAAACTAGGTAAATTTGTTATAGTCTTTTTACGAAGGGGCTGCGGCGTAATTCTGAACTTAAAGGTTATAAGCTCCCTTAAGGTTAAGGGCTATAAACTAGTTTATACTATATAACAGGTTATATAGCTTAGTAATAAGTAGTAATAAGTAATAGTTCTTAATAGTAATATGATTAAATTTTTAATAGTTAATATATAATTATTTCTTATTATTCTTCTTTAGTATAAAGAGTACTAGATATCCTACTAGTAATATTAAGGGTTTAATAAATCTTTTCTTAAGGTTCTCTTCTAGGTAAGTATTAAGCGCTTTTAGTTCTTCTTAATTAAGTCTAAAGATCCTTTTAAATATTAGTTCTTTTCCTAGTTTTAGCTTAAACTTATAGTTATAGCTACTATATTCTAGTAATCCTATATTAAGTTCTTTAATAAATAACTTCTTATATTACTAGTATTCTATTAGGATAAATAGTAATCAATCTTCTTTATTAGTTTTTATTACTAAGAATATTCTGATACCCATATCTTTAATTTATAAATATATACGGTTTTATATCGCTTTAGGAGACTTTCTAGGCTTATTTAAGATACCTCTCTTAGGTTATCATTTAGGGACTAAGTCCTCTACGTATTAGAGTTAGCTAGTACTCTAATTTATTTATAGGTTGTACTTCTTTAATTATAAAAGCGCTAGGATAATATTATATTTATCTCTTATGTCTATAATATTAAAGTAGAGTTACTCCTTTTAGCTATAGTAATATAAAAGGAGTTATACTATCTCTAAATTAATAAAGCTTTTATTATATTAAAGTCTATCTCTTTTAATATTCTATAAGTAATACTCGCTTCCTAGAGTCTTCTTTTTTTAAGTAACTTATTATTAATTTCTTATTCTTAGTAATATAAAATTCCCTTATTGAGCTCGGAATTACGCCGCAGCCCCTTTGCAAAAAGACTATAATAAATTCACCTAGTTCGTAGGTATAATTCGGGAAATACTATATAGGTATTTTAACCTATACCCTCTACTAGTTAAGGAAAATAATATAGGAACCCTATATATTCCTACTACTCGCAAGTAAACCCTCTAAATATTACTATATAAAATTAGATACGCGTAGTACTAGGGCTAATTATATCAGAGCCGAACGGACTACTAAAGCTCTCGTGGTAACGCCCTCGCTAAACCTTCTAGTAAGGTGCTATAAAAGCTACTATATAAGATAACTCCTTAACCTAAAAGGTTAACCTTCTAGTAAGGTATTAAAGGTAAACGCTACTATATAAGAGGTAACTACTTAACTAGAGAGGTCTTTCCTAAGAGGTTCTTATAGCTAGAAGTATAAAAAGCTCTACTACTATAAGCAGGGCTTTATACCTCTCCCTTATCTTTATCCTTATCCCTATAACCCACGATAAATCCTTAACTATATTAATACTAAACCCTATATATAAATACGCTAAGCCCGAGCGAGATATACCCTTTAATATAAATAATATAGAGGGGATCGCTAGAAAGTTTAGCCTTAATATAATTAATAAAACCCGCTCCTTTATTAACTACTCTATTATATATAGAGAGCGTATTATTAGTATAGCTAGTAAGAGGGCTTACCTTAATACCCCTATAGGGGACTCTATAAGGCGTAATAGTATTAGAGCTAAGTAAGTAAACTTAGTAATAGAAGTTTAGTAGGTTATTATATACCCTATAGAGTAGCCCTTCTTTAAGCAGGTCCTCTATATTGCTAAGGTAGAGGCGTCCTAGGCAGCCTAGGCCTATTAGGGCTTAAATATCGGTAAGTATAGCTTACGCTAACTAATAGAGAGAGCGTTGCTAACGACGGTATAGCTACTAGCGGATGAAGCGGTAATAGAGGCGGTATTAGTAGCGCGGGTAGTGCGCGAGAGGAAAAGTCGATAGTTTCGTAGTCTATTAAATAATTAAAAACCACGTTATTATTAATATGAAGTTAAAGATCGTGAGGCTATAGGTATATATAAGTGTAGCTATAGTTAGGAGAGGATCACGTGACCGAAGGCTATATATTACTAGGAGGCGCGGAGTTAGAAGGTCTATTGCACTTAAGCAGGTAAAATCACTATGCAGTGGCCAGAGGCTATAAAATTCCCTTATACTCCATAGTTTATTAATATAAGTACCAGTTCTCTATTGATTATTATATTAATTATAAGGTATAATCTTTCTATAGGTAGTACCTTAGTATTATATAGGGATATTCTTATTACTACCTATTATTATATTGTATTAGTAGGTAAGTCTAGCTCTTTAACTACTATATACCTCTAGGTATTATAATTCGCTTCCCTTTATACTATACTTAGGTTAAGCTATTCTCTTTAATATATACTTATAGTAAGCTACTTCCTTCTTATATTAGTCACAAGGCTTTTAACCTTCTATATTAAATAAACCTTATATTAGTCTTATTAGCATAATTCCTATAATATAGTTTTATTATTTTAGTAAGATATAGGGTAATTATAACTTAGTATAAACGTCGTGGTTCTATCTTTATTATATGATCGGAGTTACTAATAAGGAAGTTAAGTAGTAAGGTAGGTATAAGGGATAGGTTATTCATTCTCCTTATAGGGGTAGAATTAGTAGTAATGCTTTTCTCCTAGATATTCCTTATATTTATTGTTAAGGTAATATACCTAAACCACTTAGTATATCTAGGGTATATAGTTATAAGTTACGGATCGTTTTATTATATTATAGTTAATTTCAGTATATACTTATATTATTCTAATATAGTATTATAAAAGTAAATTACTTGGGTTTTATAAAAGAGCTTCATATCCCTATATTAAAATAAGTTAAGTTTTTCTTTATTAGATATTTCCTCTTTAGAACTAGTATTATTAATACTAGGATTATACCTTTAGGTAACTTCTAGCTAAGTATATTAGTATATAATACAATAAAGTTTATTAAAATTATAGGGGGTATCTAGCTCTTTTTCTTAGGTCTAGGTATTAACTTATTATCTTATATAGGGGTCGAGGTTTTCGCTAGTATCCTTATTAGGAGTATTAGATTCCTCTTATAATACTTCTTTATTAATATATTAGATTTACTTAGGGCTATCCCTAGTGCTAATTTATTATTCTATTTAACGTTAGATAGCTTTAACCTATTATTACTATATAGTATTATTAGGTTCTTTAAGCGTTTTTTCCTCATAAGCTCTAAGGGCTATCCTAAGGCGTATAATACCAAGTCTATTTATCATATACAGTATTATAAGTATTAGTTATTCTTCTTATAATATCTTATCTAGTTATGTAGTTACCTTTCTCTTAACTTTATTATTATTATAATATCTTATTATAATAATCTTAGTTAGTACTAGTTAAATCTTAGTGAAATTATATTTCAATTAGTAGGGGCTCTTAGGGTATTATCTTACTTACTACTTAGAGTCTAACTAAATTCTATAATTATTATTATAATAAGTAGTCCAGTTAAGTTATTTGTATAGTATATATTTAGTAATAGTACTAATTTACTAAGTATATTTAGGAACTAGTATAAATAAGTCCTTCTTAAGCTAGTAATAATCTCGTGTTATATATCCTAATTTGTTATAGTTATAGTACTTAAAGGTTATTTTTCTGATATTTAGGTCCTTATAAGCCGTACTAAGGTCTATAGGTCTATTAAAATATCTATAAGTAGTAGTATATTCCAGTGCCTAGGGGTTATACTACTAATTATTAGGTCGTTTAGTATAATAGTTATTACTAGGTTATTATAAGTTAAATTGTTACTATCAAAGTTTATATCCTTAGTTAGGGAATTATTATTATTCTCTCGTTTCCTTATTTTATTTATAGAGTTAGTTATTAATCCTAATAGTAAGTTTAGTATACTAAGGGAAGTTATTAGGTTAATTAACCTTACCAACTTTATCCTTAACTTTATTCTTAAGGTTAGTATAGAATATAAAGATCTTACTTTTATTAGTTAAATCTAGCTACATATAAATATATCTGAATTCTATAGCATAGCCTTTAGCTAACGTAGTCTATTTAAAGTAAGGTAAGTCTTATTTAGCTTATTACTTTTTATTCAAGTCCTAGAATAGAGACTTTAAAACATATTTAAAGCTTTAGAAGTTACTAAAGATATCTTATATTTCTATTAAATATTTATCTAGTATTTCTTTATTAAGGTATTCTTTAAGAAAGGTTTTAAATTAGTAGAAGGCTTATCTTTTAGCTAAGGTTAAAGTATATTAAGCTTTCTTAGTTTTATTCTAAAAGTTATTATAATAGGAATCCTAGTAGTTCTTAACTTAGATTAGGAATTTCTTAAGTTATCCTAGAGTATTATGAAAAGAGTTAGATAAGCTAAGCTTAAGTTTCTTATATCTATCTATAATAACTAGCTAGGTATTAATAGTATTCTAGAGTATTTAGTTCTAATACTCTAGGTTAATAGTTTATTATTATAAAGTCTCAATAGCTTATTAAAGTTTATTAAGAGCGCTCGTATTATTGTTAAATAAAGCTTATATTTTCTTAATATCTTAGTTAGCTTTATTAAGCTACTCCTATAGGCTATTATTCTTAGAGTTATTACCCTATATCTTAGTATCTTTAGGTCCCTTTATTATATTCCTAGTAAGTTATTATCCTAAGCTAGTAGAGGATCTAAGTATAAGGGCTTTAGCGAAAATATAGGAAGATATATTATTATTTTTATTATTGGTATGTATTAAAGGTTAACTTATTAAATAAGAGTAATTAAAATATTATAGTTAGCTATCTAATAATAGGGTGTCTATTAATAGAAGCTAAGGGATAATACTTAATAATAGTAAGGTCTTACTAGTCTATATAATTATAGTAAATCTAGGAGTTAAGAGCTATAGTAATTAGTTATAATCCTTATAAGGTAATATATAGTATAGAATAAGCTAATAGTATCCTTAGGGATAATTATAAAGATCTAAAGATATTAAAGGTTATCTAAGATAATTTATAAGTTAATTACTAAAGAGTTATAAGAGTCTATCCCTAAGCTAGGCTTAAATCTATATTATATATAAGTTCTAAATAATCTATTATTTAATCCTAGTAAGTACTAGTTCTCTACTTATAGTAAGCGCCTATAATACTAAGAGTAAGCTACTTATAGTTTCTTTTATTAGTACTCACGCTTCTCTATTATTATATAACTTATATTATAGTTCTTCTATACCGAGTAAGGCTTATTATTCCTATATTATCCTATATACAAGTATTATTAGGTGCTAGGCGTGCCTACGGGGTAACCCTAGTCCTTTTATATCTAACAGGTTATACCACTAGAGCCTTATTATATATATAGGGGCTATTAATAAAGAGCTAATAAGAGCTAATAAGGGCGATTAAGAGTAGTATAGACTAGACTAAGCTATATAGACCTATATATATCTAGACTTAGAATAAATTAACTTAATTCTTTAAAAGACTAATTAGATTTAAGCTTTTAATATATAGGGGTTTAATAGTAATAAGAGAGTTTTCTTTTCTTAGGCAGGCCTAGCTTCCTAAAAGGTAAAGATTAACTTCTAATAGAAGGTATAAGGATATTACCGCTCTTAATAAGCGCTTATAATAGCTAAAAGATAACTTCAATTTAGGCCTAATATTCGTTATATTATTACTACTTACTACTAAACTATATATACTTATTAGTAGATTTTTTACTAATATTTAAGACCTTATGTTATAGTGAGATTATATTATTATACTTACTAATGAATCGATAAATAATATAATCTTTATAATTAATTGTAATATTATTTATTATAGCTCTACTGAGTATAAATAGGTTACTTATAGTATATTAGCTTTAGAGATCTATACTATAGTTACTAATACTAACCTCGCCTTTCTTATTACTTTAACCTTTTAATAAGTTACTACTAAGCTAGGTATTACTAAGTCTACCCCTATAGTAATATATACTAACTTATACTTATTATATAAGTATCTAATTAAACTTAGCACTATAAAGGAAAAAAGGCTTATAATTAATATTATAGCCCTCTATTAGTTATATAAGTGCTATAAGCTATCCAAGATCTAATAGGTTAATAGCGAAGATTAAACTACTAATATACTAATAAAGATAATACTTAATAGGGCGTTCAGCTATCTAGTTATATTAATAGTTCGTATAGAAGGATAGGTAATACGAATAATAGATAGATTAGTATAATAATAGGTGTTTATAGAAGGATAGGATTATAGCTAAAGGTAGCTACTTCTTCGCTTTGTTTAGAAGCTAATCATAGCTTATAACCTATTATTTAATTTATATAATTAGATAGGCTTATTAAGTAATTACTAGTATAAAAGGAAAACTACTAGTATAGGAATACTTACCTACCTACTTAGTAGGTAGGACTCTTACTTACCTAGTAGGCTAGGTCTAACCTTAGATTTATAGCCTATATTAGAATAACTAGAACCTAGTGAGTAGTTATATAACCTATTATATAACCTACCTTATTAGCTTCCTATATTATTCCTACCTCGCGAGCTACCCCTCTAATAATAACTTTAATATTATTAATTCAACTGTTTTAATAGTACGCCTAACCTTCCCCTGTCTTTGATACCGGTATCGTGAAACTAATAATAATAAATATAAATGTGTTAAGTAGGATATAAATAAAAATAAAGGGGTAATAAAGAGAGTAAGGTTAAGAGGTTATAAATTATAAATTATAAAGTTATAAGTAGTAAGGTTATAAGGAGGAAGAAAGTAAGAAAGGGGTTATTTAGGTAGAGGAGTGGGGGCTTTAACTTGGAAGGTCGACTTTAGTAACTCTAAATAAACATAATTTAATAGTTACTATGAAGTTAAAACTATAATCCTTATTTTATATAGGTAGTTAAAGTTTCTTATATTTAGATATTATGAAATTCAAAGCTATAGATAACTTATAATTAATATAAATACTATATTAATAGTAGAGTTATAGTAGGCAGCTAAGATTAAAGTAATTTACTTTAGTAGGTAATTAATACCTATTAACACTCTCCCATAGTGAGGAGTTAGGGCTTATTACTATTATCTTAAGTTATTATTATTATTCATATGAATAGAGGGTTAGAGAAGTATTAAGGATGGAGTTAAAAGAGGGAAGAGTCACAAAGTTAGTATTAATATTAGAAGGTATTAAGTAATAGTAAATTTACTAAATTTACTAAAACGACTTATAGGAGGCTAAGACTAGTAGGATAGGTAGTTAATATAAGGTAGAAGGAGGGGAACTTAGTAGAGGGCTCTAAATAATTATAAGATTAAGATAAGATAGTAAGTTTACTAGGTTTAAAATACAATATTTATAGTAATTATAAGACTAGTAGAAAGTATTAGAGGAGAATAAAAGTAAGAGGAAGGTAATGGCCTCTGGCCACTGCATAGTGATTTTACCTGCTTAAGTGCAACAGACCTTCTAACGGCGCGCGTCCGACTTTATGCGAGGGTTTGCTTGCGAGTAGTAGGAACATATAGGGTTCGTATATTATTTTCCTTAGCTAGTAGAGGGTATAAGTTAAAATACCTATATAGTATTTCCCGAATTATACCTATAAACTAGGTGAATTTATTATAGTCTTATTGCGAAGGGACTGCGGCGTAATTCCGAACTCAAGAGGAAGGTAATAACTTTATTAGTATAATCAAGGATTATAAATTATTAATTACTATTAACACGGCTATGAAGGTTAAAAGAGAGGTAGAAAAATCGCTAATATAATAAAGATAGATTTTAGGTAGTGAATAATATAATAGAGTGATCTTTTTCGTTTATTGTATAACTTATGTAAATCGAGGGAAAAATATAGATATTAAGAAGTATATATTTCATAGATAAATACTATATCCAAAGCGTCAAAAGGCTAGGGGAAAAGGTAGATATAAGTAGGTAGTACTTTCGCTAGAGTCTCTTAGACGCTTAGGCGCGCTTTAATATATGTAGAACATTAGCGTAGTTTTAGCTATATATATAACTACGCTTTAATATATAATATAAAGCTAAAAACGCTTAGATATAGCGCTTTATTTCGCCTTACTTTACTTTTTCAGTTTAACTGTAACTTTAACCTTACCTTTACTAAAGTATTAGGAATATATTAACCCTAGTTATATTATATTAAAAGGTATACTATTTAATACGAAATTAAAAGCTAAGTCCAAATATATAGTTTATTCTACTATATCCCTTATATTAATAGAGCTTTAGCACTCTAAGGATAAAGTAGTAAAGTAATAGTGTCTATAGTAAAGTAATAACCTTTACTCTATTTCCTATATACCCCCTTAAGGTATATGAATAAATACTATAGGTATGTATAATATACCTTATAGTTAAGAGATTATATAAGGAAAAGAAATAAACCTTACATATATAGTAAGGAAAAAGTAAACCTTATATATATATTAAGGGAAAACCTTTATTACTAATAGTCTAGTTTTACCTCTGATTTATATATATTAGTTAAACTATGAGAAGGGAAAAAGCCCTTAGGTATAATATTTAATGTAGTCTTAACTAGACCTAATATATTCGTTCTAATAGGCTTAGTTAAAATATTAACTATATCATCTTTAGAACTAACGTGGTATAATTCTAATAGATTATCTTATATAGTATTTCTACTAAAGTGATATTTAATACTAATATATTTGGCCTATTTATGGAACTCCAGATTTTCTACTAGCTGTTAAGCCGCTTAGGTATCTATTAATACCTTAGGTACTTTAATAGAATAGTCTAGAAGCTAAATCTATTATAAGCTTATAGCTATTACATAGATAAACAGCTACTTTAATAGCTTTAAGTAAAGCTATATATTCAACTTCACAAGTACCTAAAGCAGCTATTTTCTATTTAATAGTATTCTAGCTTATAAGATTATATAGGCCTAAGTAGAATATATAACTAGAGGTAGATTTTCTATCCTCTATATCTCCAGCCTAATTAGAGTCTAAAGACCTAATAATATTATTATTAATATCCCTCTTATAGTTATAATATAAACCTAGGTCTAGGAACCTATTTAAGTAGGCCTAAATACGGTTTAATATAATAACATGGTCCTTAGAAGGATTACTTATATATCTTATATATCTATTAACTATATTAGTTATATTAGGCCTAGTCTCTAAGGCCAGATATAGTAGAGCTCCTATTTATTATTAATAGGCTCTAATATCCTCTTTAGTAGCAGCCTCCTTATTAGAAACTAAATACTCTAGATTTATATAAGGAGTTAATACCGGATATAGTTCTATTCTATTATACTTATTAATATTTTATAAGTATATTAGGTTTAATACCTTCTATTAGGAAGGTTAATCTTTACCTTAGGGAGCTAGGCTTATATAAGAAAAAAGGCTCTCTTATTACTATTAAACCCCTAAAGGTTAAAAGCTTAAATCTAATTAGTCTTTTAAAGAATTAAGCTAATTTATCCTAGGTCTAGATAGATATAGGTTTATATAGCTTAATTTAGTTTATATTACTCTTATTAGCTCTTATTAGCTCTCATTAATAAGCTTTATATTTATAATAAAGCTCTAGCTAGTAATTAGTAGAAATAGGTATTTATTAAGATATTTATATCTTTATTTTAAGGTTAAATAGAGTTAATTATAACTAAAGTTAGTAATTAAAACTTTAAAATATAATATAAAGTAGTTACTAGGGATTACCTTTAGTAATATAATTATTAAGGATCGCGTTTAATCTTTAAAAGATCTCCTTATTTCTCTTTTTTATAAGATACCTATAGATTTTAAGTAGTATATAAGCTATAAAGATAAATAGCTACTTCTTAGTATAGCTTATAGTATACTTACCTTCCACCCTTTATTATCTCTCTTAGTATATATAGCTCTAATAGGAGTAGGAGGTATATAAAAGACTATATATTAAGAATAGAGTACTTTATAAAGAGTATACTATACTATTTACTCATTTAGTAATTATCCCTGCTATAAGTCCTAATAAAGAGATCTATTTCTTTAAGTATATAATAAGCGTTTATTAGTATATTTATACCCTTATTAAGGTGAAATAGAGTTAGCTATAACTAGATATAGTAGATAAAACCTTAGAATATGATATAAAGCTCTTATTATTAAGGACTACCTTAAAGCTTTCTAGGACGTAATTAATTATGATGTTTATAAAGTACTTATAGATTTTAAATAATATATAAGCTAGCTCTTATTATTAGCTTAGAGCTTAAAGTTATCTCTAGAGATATATGGCTTTAGTAGATTTAGCTTATTAATACTATCTCTTTACAAGGTACTTATAGATTTTAAGTAGTATATAAGGTATAAAAGTAAAGAGCTACTAGAAAGGGCTAGAACCAATAGGAACTAGAAAGACAATAAATAATATAGCTCTACCTATAAATAAGTAAGAATATTAAGAGTAGTCTTAAAAGATATATAGAATAATTGGTAGATCTAATTAAAAGAGATAATCTAAATCGGGTGCTAATTCGCTAAGAAAGTACTAAAAAACGAGGTATAGGATTATTAAGGTATTAAGTATAGTAATATATATATAATACTAAAGTCCGCTATGCTCCTCTCCTCTATACTCTACTCTATAGTCTTCCTATAATAAGTCTATATACTAAGGGAGTTTTCTAAAGGTTATATAGCTAAGTCTATCTTATCCTATTCTAATTATCCCCTTAAGACTTTTTATAATATTATAAAAGAGAGTCTTAGAAAATAAATAAAACTACTTTATAGAAATAATAAATAAACTCTATTTATAGATCTAATCTATTAATAATATCTTCTAGGTAGGCGATCTTATTATTAAGAAGGTCCCTTAGGTTTAACTATCTTCTATTATAAGTTATATCTTAATAATAGCCTTACTACCTCTCTCTCTTTATTATACTCCTTATCCTATTCTAATTCTTAATATAGCTAAAACTACCTACCCTATTATACTAGGCATAAGAAGTTATAATAATACGCTCCCTTAGGCGTGTTCTACTCGATCTAATCCTACTAATTAACTCTCTACTAGATATAGTCTATATAGCTATAGTTATACTTATTTAAAAGACTAGGCCTCTTAGGATATAATAATATATATATAAGTATAGTTCTTAGGCGTAGCTTAATAGTTATACCGCGACTTAGTATCTATAAGACTTATAACTAAAGCTAATATTTAAGGTATTTAAGCTTATTATTTAGTATTTTAGATAAAGCAGACCTAGATAATACTAATAATCTATAAATAGGTTAAGAAATATCTACTATAAGAGATAGTATAATATTATTATTATTTCTAAAGTCTACTATATTACTATCTATAGGCAAAAGAGTAAGAGGGTATAAAGAGAAGAAAGGTGCTTTCTCAAAGTCTTCTTAGCTTAATAGGGTATCTCGCAGAGCTATACTACTATTAATAGTTAAGTTATAGAACTCTGCGGTAATCGCAGATATATATTAGGTAATGCTAAAACGTGGAGATAGCAATCCTTTTAAATTAGAGCTCTAGCCCATTCGATATACCAGAGGCCGTATATAAATCCATCCCTCTGCTAAACTAAATTAACTATGTAGGTATTAATTAATAGGAGCTTTCGGAGTTATTAAGGGGCTCCTATCTTATAATACCACGTATTAAGGTCCTATATAGCCTTAACGAAGCGCTAATTACTATTCTAGTCCTATATAGAGTTATAATAGAAGTAGTAGCTAGTTAACTAGTTTATAAAGATCGTAGCCTAGTAATAACTACTATAGTTTAATAGAAAGAAGGCCCTAGTAGTATCCTAAAGATTCTTCGCCTCTACCCTTTTAAGCTCTATAAAAGCCTTATTAATATCTTTCCTAAGTTACTAAGCTAGTTTATAGATTAGAGTATAGATATTATAAGGGTAGCTCTTAATTATAAATATAAAAAGGGCTATAACCTCTAAATTATCTAACTCCTCTTATCTTATTAGCTTCCCTTATATATTATAAAGGTCTAATAAATATTCTACCTAAGCTAAAGTTATAATAAATAACCCTCTTCTATACTAGGTTATTAAGTAATTCGCAGATTCTTAGTTCTATTATATATACTAAGGAACTACTAGTATAGGCTTATCTTTATTTAGTATAGGGTTCCCTTTAGGTCTTATAGTATTAAATACTATTAAAGTATTAGTAGGGTTAAAGATAATATCTCTTAGGGTAATAAGGGCTAAGTAGGGTAATATAGATAGTTTTATAGACCTAGGGTAGTTAAGATACTTTATAAAGTTAGCTAGTTATTATAAGTTATAATCCCTCTTTTATCTCTTATAGTTATTCCTTCTTTTTATATTTTAGATATTTAGTTCCTTTAATAATCCTTCCTCTCTATCTAACTCTTCTAAATTAATAGGAATTATTAAACTAGTTTATAAATTAGTATCCTTAGGTACTAGTAAGTTAATATCTATCCTATCTAGAGAGGAAATCTCTAGGTTTATAAATTAAAAGGTATATTTAGCTATCTAATATTTAATATCTTCTTAAGCTATTCTTTTCCTAATCTTTATCTCTTAATTTAAAGTATTAATTATATAGAAGTCTATATACCCTTAGTTAGGTCTAATATCCTTTAGAAGGTATTCTATTAATAAAAGCCAATAATAAATAATTAATCTAAGCTTAATAGTTTATTTTAATAGGCTACCTTAGAGGTATTAGGCTTCTAATCTATATAAAAAACCTAAGCTAATTAATAAAGTAGAGACTAGAGGCTTATAGTAGAGGGTTTATATATTAAAGTTCTATTAGGTATAGCTATCTTATTAAAACTTCTTTAGCTTTATGTTTTAATAAAAGGCCCCTAGTAATAAGTATTAAAGTTTATAATTATCCTTTAGCTCCTCTCCTTAATTACTAATTATTATAAAAATAGTTTCTCTATCTTATAAGTTAATTAGTAGACTTATAATAACTACCTTAGTAGACTTAAGCGCTTATAAATAAATAAGGAGTATATTAGGGGACTTAGCTTTAATTTAGGTAACTATAGTATCTCTTATATCTCTATCTTTAAAATCGTCTTCTATACCTCTAATTATTTTATAATAGAGTAGTTAGCTAGGCTTAGTAAGCCTTATAAGGTAATAAGTAACTACTAAGATATCCTTAGTATATATTAGAGTTATTATTTTAAGTATGCTAATAGTATTAAATATACTAGCTATAACTTATTATAAGTATAAAGGGCGAATCTTCTTCTCTACTACTTCTAAGGTCTTATTCTAACGCTTAACGAGGATATATTTTAATATTATATTAAAAGGGTCTATCTAACTAGGGATATTATCCTTTCTAAGTAAAGGGCGTATATTATATTTAATTAGCTAAGGCTAGTAACTAAGCTTATTAGGAGGTCTAAAGCCTAGGATATCTATATTATTTTATCCCTATACCTAAAACCTACTTATACTTAGTTTATTAGGTATAGGCTCTATTAAAAGTCTAACTTTAAGGATAGGAAGGTTTAGAGATCTTAACTCCTAGATCTATATATCTAATACTTTATTATTATAAAAAATAACTTTCCTTATTATAATATATTAGGAGAAAGGTTAATAAGGGGAAAGTATAAGTAATTTATAAACTAAAGAGCTAAATAGAAGTAATATTTAAAGAAAAAGAGGAGCTATAGCGTAGTAGTTAATATTATATAGTTAGTAGATAAATTAAGTTTAAAAGTAAATAATATATATATAAGAGAGAGAGAAACTAGAGGGCTTAGGGGGTAAGGAGTGCGTTTTTATATCTACTAATTACTTTAATAATATAGTAGTTTATTAGTAGCCTATAGAAGGAATAATTAACTCTCCTCCCTTACTCTCCTTAGCTTTAATAAAGTAAAATAAACTTAGGATAAAAACCCTATAATAAATAGAATAGTAAATTAGAGTAGTTATATAGAGGGAAAGAATAAAGGAAATAATAGTTAGTAGTAGCTATTAAAACGAGCAGCCTAGTTATAAATTAAATAAACTTCCTCCTCTATCCTCTATTATTAACTTCTCCTCTTATAATAACTACTTTTACCTAGCTACTTTAATCTTTATTTAACCCCTTTATACTTTCTTTCTTATATCTATAAATTTTATTTTTTTATTATAGCTAACTATAACTTCCTTATCTTAGGTATTAAAAATACTAATTAACCTCGCCCTCGTTATCTCCTATTAGTAGTAACCCTTTAGGTCCTTAGTCCTAATATCCCTATACTTAAAATAAAGAAAAATAATCTACCTCTTTTTATCTAGTATTCTAATAACTAACTTTAGGTATTCCTTCCCTCCTTTTTAATATCCCTATACCCTCTAGCTAATAATTATAATTCTTAAGTAGTTATAAGCCTTATTTAGCTTCGACTTAATATCCCTAGTAATAAATACTTAGAGTTAGCCTTTATACTATAGATATTCTCTAATAAGACTACTAAAGTAATAAGGCTAGCTTTCTAAAAGGCTTATCCTAATAAATAGGACTTTAAATAAATATTTAGAGTAATAAAGGGGTCTAGAGAATTCTACTATTAAGTCTTTATCTATACTTCTACTATATTCCTCGCTAGATTATAGGAGATAAAGGTCTTTTAGCGCGTAGTAGCTATATATAGTTTATTTATTTAATCCTAAGGTAGCTATAACGTAGTACCCTATATTTATTATAAAGAGCAGGCTTATACTACTAGGAACCCTATAAATAGCGTTTATATCTACGAACTATACTTTAAGTATATCTCTATACTAAGTACTCCTTATACTAAGTACTTCTTCTATAAAACTTAAGAGAGTTACTTATATAATAATCTAAGTATTTATAAGTACTATAAGTATAGAATTAAATATAATAATAAGGTAAGGAGGAGTAGAGAATTTAATAATATTAAGGAGATCCTATAGTCCTAAATTCTAATAGATATTATAATTATAGCTATAGCTAAGTTTAACTTCTCGCTCTTTTATAATAAATACTATTAATAAGCCTAGGAATAATACCCTAAAGCTAGGTTTATATACTCTTATTACCCTTTTATAATAGAGCTACCTCTAGAGTTTAACCTTAGAGAAATCGCAAACTACTTAGGGATTTATATTATAAATTAAGGTAGGAAAACAGGGTTTCTAGATATATTTATATAATATATATAGGGGGGGTAAAAAGAAAAAGAGAATAAGAAGCTAGTTAAGTTTTAATACGAAATTAAGATAAATAATATATAAATAGGTCTATAAAGCTAAAATTAAAGTATATCTAGGTATAGAAATTAATATAATTCTTTTTATAAATATCCTTTTCTTTCTCTTTAGTAGAAGGTAATCTAATATTAGTAATAATCCTTTCTAGGAAAAGGGGGGGGTAAGAAGGGTCTACTAATATCCCCTTTAGGGGCTAATAACTACGATTTTAATACCCTCTTTCCCCTTCTCTTCTTCTCTCTTATCTTTAAGTTATTAATCTTATATTTATTTAGTAAGGGGGGGGGCTTTAGTATTATTACTAGAAGGTTAAAGATCTTATACTTTCCTAGGCTTAATAACCTTATTATAACTACTAATAGATATTAAAGTTATCTAAGCTATTATTATATTAAATAGTAGTAAGAAGGCGTGCTTTAAATAGGTAGGGAGTTATTAATACTATTTCTTACTCTTATTCCTAAAGTTTAGGAATATTATCCCTAGAATCTTAAACTTTTAAACTAAGAGATAAAAGGAAGAAAAAATAAGAATAGGTCTGCGAAATATTAATTAAAATAGGTTATAATAAAAGAAATATAATATATCCCCTAGATCCTCTATCTTAATATACTCCTTTTATTTCTCTTTTATTATCTTAGGAATCTTAATAACTAGTTATTATCTAGCCCTTAAAGCTTTAATTACCTTCTCTAAATCCTTTAAATACTACTTTAATTATACTACTAATTATAATAAATCCTCCTCTTTCTCCTAATTACTTTCCCTAAATACTATAGGTTCCTCCTCCTTTTCCTTAGGTATATAATTATTATACTCTTTATTCCCTAGCGCTAGGAAGACTTTTACTAGGTTTCTTCCTAAATTAGATCTATAAATATCTAAATTACTTAGTTCCTAATACCCTTTAGGAGCTTAAATAAATTTATAAAGTTAATTCCTATTAAACGTCTTTCTAATAACCTTATTACTTACTAATATTACTAATTAATATAATAGAGCGTTTAGAGCTTATAAAAGGATATAGAAGAAGCCTTATTATTAGTAGTTAAGCTTTTTAATAAATAACTTATTAATAGAACCCTTAATATTAAATACTAGTACTAAATTACTTACCTCTAGCCTCTCCTTCCTTATAGTCCTCTTATAGTAACTATTATAATATTCCGTAGTTTTCTTATATTAACTATTAATTATCTTTTTAGCTTATTTTCTATCCTTATTAAGTTATAGGAAGGCTTATAGACGTATTTAAACCTCCTCTTCCTTTATTAGTACTAAATCCTAATTAAGAACCCTCTAGGTTAGTATTAGGGTCTTAAGAGGAGTAATAAGCTTAAACCTAAATAATAAGTAGAAAGGGCTAAAGCTAGTTAAAGTATAAACGCTTAATTAGTCTATAAGTAGAGTAGTAAGAAGGTATAGCTAAGGGTTAATATCTCTCTATCCTCTAGTTTATATTAATAATATATAAGTAATTAGCTAATAACTAGTCTTAACTATACTATTAGCCCTTAGGTTATATATAGACGTTACTTCCCTCCTTATATTATATTTCTTATTAGATTTAATAATAGTATCCTTATTCTCTAGCCCTCTATTAATAACGAGTTCGCTATATAATCTATAGTAGTAAATAATCTCTTCTTAAATAAACTTAGCGATCTCTACTAAAGTCGCTCTCTTAAGCTAGTAGGCTTCAGGCTATCCTATTAATAGATCCCTTATCTTAATAAGGTATTATTTACTTACTCTCTATATATCTAATAAGATCCTAGTAAAGGGTAATCCCTTTAGGGAGCTATAGGTCCTTATATTATCTATATATTAAGCTCTCCTCTTTTAGTAATTAGGGGTACTTTTTAGGGATTCGCTAATCTCTGTATATATACTAGCCTAGATATAGTAATTAAATAGTCTTCTAGCTATAGCTTACTTACCTCGATAACTACTCTCTTTATAAGCCTTTATAATTAGCTTTTACTACTTAGGATTATTAATAACTTATTATAATATTAGCTTTTAATTTATTAGTCTAGTAAAAAGCAGGTAGTTCTAAATATAATCTAACGCTCTAGTCTTAAAGTTATAATACCTTACTAGTCAAATTCCTAGAGGGTATCTCTATATTATTAAATAGTAAGCGATTTATTAAGAATATATTAAATAAGTCTGCGAATTATTAAGAAGTACGTCCGGGATATTTATTATATTACTAATAACCTCTATATTTCCTATTAGGACCTTCTCTATATATTACTTATTACTATAGTATTAAGCTTAATTAAAGAAGGAAATAGCTTCTATATCTATAGAGAAGATTTATAAATTAATCTAAGAGTTAATCTCCCTCTTAGCTTCCTTATTAATAGTATTAGAAGGTCCCCGGGGTTTTTATAATAAGCTATTTGCTATTATATTCTAAATACTATAGATATATTATACTTTAAAGTTAAATATTTAAATTTATATAATCTAGCGAATAATAAGGGCTCCTAGGAGGTTTATAACCGCTCTATTAAGTTATATAACTAACGTCTAAGTATCTATTTCTAAGATAAAGTATTATCTATATAAATAGTTATATACCTGCTCTAAAGCCTTTAGAATATTATATAATTCCTTCTTCTTAGCGTTATATAATAGTTCTA
Organism: Colletotrichum ledebouriae; assembly: GCA_036785755.1. Taxonomy (NCBI): domain Eukaryota; kingdom Fungi; phylum Ascomycota; class Sordariomycetes; order Glomerellales; family Glomerellaceae; genus Colletotrichum; species Colletotrichum ledebouriae. The sequence goes on from JAVHLU010001683.1 coordinate 26,130, forward strand.
GTCCTATTTAAGTACTACTCTTAAAGTAAGAGATTACGCGCTAGTTATTAGTAAATTATCCTAGGACTCTACCCTATCTTATATTACTAGCGTTAACTATAAGGTAGATATCTCCTCCTTTAGGGCTATAATCTATAGTAATAAGGATTAGAGCTATTATAAGTATTATCTTTAAGGTATCTATAGCTATTTATTATTTCTCCTCCTAGCTAAATAAAGTATCCTTCTTAAGTAAGTTAGTAAGTAGCTTTATAATAGTAGAGTAATCCTTTACCTAGGATCTATAGAACGTTATAATCCTAAGGAAAGCCCTTAACTCTATTAAATTTGTATATATAGCCTATTTATAGATCTTAACTATCTTCGCTTCCTCTAGATAACGCCTATTAGTACTATAAATATAGCTAATAATCGTTACTACTTACTAGGCCTATTATAACTTAATTACTACTACTATATACTCTGCTAGCTCTAATTAACTAGGATCTTAGTAATATTCTATAAGTATTCTAAAATAAATCTATAAATCCCTAGATAAGACTCGATCTCTTCTTTATTATATTATAAAGTCGGTCCTTTAATAGTAATATCGTTAAGGAAGGCTTTATAGTAGCTAGGGATAAGGTTATATAGGATTCTAATTATAACCTATATAAACTAAGCGACTAAGTTCGTTACTCCTTAAGGTAATATATATAT
>JAVHLU010001684.1:0-26803 GCA_036785755.1 Colletotrichum ledebouriae
GATCTAGAATCTATATTCTAGGTCTTTTTAAAGCCTAGTACTCGTCTATAATCTTAACTATATATTAGTCTTAATAAGGGTTTATTATATATATATACTATATATAATAAACTAGATAACTTACTCTTAAAGTTTTAACCTTTAAGAGATAGGCTACCTAAATTAGTAAGTATTATTATTATTATTATTATTATTAAAATTATTATCATATATATACTAACTATATATAGAGAGAGTATTATACTATTTTAATAAATAGCTTAACCAAAGGAATAGTTAAGCTGTCTAATTATTTTCCTAAAAAGCTAGATCTATTTAATCCAGAAACTTATAAACCTTATATTATAAGTTTAATTCTAGATCCTAGATTTAAGCTTTTTTATTTTAAAAATAATAAGCCTTTATATTATTATAATAGTATAAAAGAAGACGTTATAGAGTTATTAAGAAAGGAGTATAATAAGTAAGTATATAATTTATTTTATTTATAAAATATAATATTATTTATACTACTTACTAACTATAAATAGAGTTAAAATAGAAAGAGATGGATTTAACTTATCTAAGGATATATTAGAAACTAATATATCTAATTTAGATTCTAATAATAACTTTTATATTAGTAATACTAATATAGAAGTTAAATATATTCGTTACTTTGCTAAAAGGCCTTTAACTTAAGAGGTAAATTAATAATATTATTATTAGAATTATAATTATAATTTATTAATATTAATATTAATATACTAACTTATTATAAGCTAATCCTTTATTATATTGGAAAAATAATAATTATAAATTTCTAATACTAGCTATTATAGCTAGAAAATACCTAGCTATACTAGCTACTTCAGCTTTAGTAGAAAGGGTCTTTTCTATTTCTAGTAATATAGTTACTAAAAATAGAAATAAATTAAACCCTAATACTATAGCTAAATTAATTCTTTTAGAGTGTTAGTAAGTTAGTACTTTGAAAGAATTAGAATAAATCTATTTACTTAGCGAAGAGGAAGAAGAAAGAAATATAGAAGAAGAAGAAGAAGAAGAATAAGCTTTATATATTTATTAATTATTTTCTTAGATTTATTCAAGTATATAGGTTTACTTCTTTATTTACTTATTATAATACTTAGATTATTACTATTACTATTTAGATTATTACTATTATTATTACTAATAACTATTACTATTACTTTTATTAATATTATTATTAAAAATATAACTAATAATAAAGATTAAACACTAAGTAATAAAAATACTCTTAAATAAACTTAACTATACTCTTAAATAGATTTATATAATATTATTACTATCATTATTATTATTATTATTATAATTAAGAATATAACCTTTAATAAAAGTTAATACTAAGTTATAAAAGTACCCTTAAATAAACTTAAATATACTCTTAAATAGATTTATATTATATATAGTTATTATAATAATTATATAATATTATATATTAATATTAAAAATATTTTTAAAAAAAATACTAGTAACTAATTAGTTAACTAGTTAGTTAACTAGACTAAACTAGCCTAGTTATAGTCTATAGCCTAATTAAATTATACTAGCTTTAGTTAAGGCTAGACTAAACTAGCCTAGTTTTAGTCAGCTACCTGACTAGACTAGACTAGACTAATTCCTAACCCTGGGTCTAGCTTACGACTGGCGGTACCTGATCAGATGACGCGATGTTACTGTCGCCTCTGATTGTGAATGGCTCTCTAGCGTTGCAAGAGACCTGGGATTGGACTGAAAGCCAGTACAGTGAGCCACGTCTTGTTTTCTAGTGCCGTTCACCACCCAGCCATGTTCAGCCACGTCTTGTCTGTCGAGTTGGACTCTGGCTAGGTTGGTCCGAATCCAGCCCGTATCGACCGGGATAATTGCGAATTGTGTAGAATGCGGTGATATACTGGGTCAACGAGAAGGTTGTCATGGGAAACCCGTATCACGGTGCACCGAAGTCTGTCTAGAACCTCCCAGGATTAGGCAGCACGCGACTTCGATGTGGTTAATCGGTAGTTCTCCGTGCACTGCCATAACGGTAGTTTCTAAACTCTTGGATGGCACTTGGTCCTGGTTCATTTGAACGGGGAGATAATAGAGGCCTTCGCGTGAAATCCCGCGGGCAGATAAAGCAAGACTCTGCCAAAGTCAACTTGTGCATATGAAAAGGACAGCATGCGGCCCTCGTCGGCTAATGGGGAGAGCAGTATGCCGTCCGAGCACGCCTCGCAGAAACAGCGTCTCTGAGCTGGAGAACCTCCCAGCTTTCTCCACGCCCATGAAAAGCATCTAAAGGGCACCGACAGAGTAGTATGACCGGTAGGTTCGTGTGTGTACGCAATCCGGCCGATGTATCTCATCGCAGAAGCTTGAAGGCACCTGGCTGTGGCAACGAGGGTTATCAGCAGGAATTGACCCTCTCTCATTGGTGACTTCGCTATAGCCTTCGTGGTGTCCGTGTCGCTGTCGACGGCAGAAAATAGCATCTTGCAAGATCTTTGCATTAATAGAAGTAGATCCAACGACAGTCAAGAGTCGTACTCCCCCACTTCGCCGGACTGCTTTCCAGTCAACCATGCAACAACTTCTGAGCTCCTCGTTAGTTTGACGAGCCACCATGTGGCACTTCCTGCGCCGTGTTCGCCGGAGCTCCTTTGTGCTGTAGATTCCTGTCCAACAGCCTATCCATCGTCGATGTCCTGATCCCTCTCGCAGCTTATCTACGCACTCCCACTAAGCCCTGGTCAGAGTCTCGCCATGGTAATCACTCAATGGGAGAGATGGTTTTGCTTTGCGAAAGCGGGGCTGCGGGTGACGTACAGAGGAGCGAGGTAGAGGTAGATAAGATTGTCCAGCTTCTCATCTCGTCACGCGAGTGGCTTTTGGCAGTGGGACATCCAGCGCATTACGTCTGATATAGATCGGGGTAATGACCATAGAGAAACCCTTCCACCCCATCACGGCAATGGAGGCCATGATAGGAGAAACGAAAATCACCATTTCACCAACAACATCGTGGAATAGTAATCATACCCGGAAACCAAACAATATGTTCCTCAGTATGGCTTTTGCTGATCAACGTTCCCAGTTCATGGTTTGCAGTATTCTTTTGAATTCTTAAATCAGGGTATTAATCTCCTATGTTGCACGAGCTAGCAAATTTAGACGAAGGAAGTATTCATATTGAGATAAGATTTAGGTTACGTAGCATTTACGCAAGACTCACAAGGGTGCCACAGGTGTGTTGCATTTACAAGTCTAATAGACGGACGCACCTGATATATAGCGATCAGGGAGGACGTCATCAGATGCTCTAAGACGTCAAGGCAGACCAATCTATATTCCATAGTGCCGCGGGTCCCGACGCTTTACTTAAGCCTCTCCCTCTTATTCACTAGGTAGACAATACACAAAATATTCAGTCAACATCCTCAGCTTTACTCTTATCACTTGTTAATAGACTGTTTTTAATTTTTAGCTTGAGTAAAAGGCTTAATGATGTCTTTGCTAGCTTTACTATCTTCGATGATGCCGCGAAATTGCTCACAATTGCACGTCGCAATGACTGCTTGCAGAAATTGATGAGTACATATTAAGGTTTTGATTCGATTCCTACCACATACGACCATACCCGCTGGAGAACTCGGGATCCCGTTTGCTCTCCCATAGATAAGCCGGTGAGGGCTGGATTAGTAGTTGGGTCGGTGACGACCAGCGAATACCCGGTGTTGTATGTATAATTTTTGCAGTCAAGCTAGTCTATATCCGCTGGCTAAGGCTGACATGGCGAGATAAATCCTCTCCGGCGCTTAAGGAAGCTTTACAGTTTCCTTTCATTTGACGAAACTTAAAGTTGAGTTTACGGAATGCCATTGATGCCACGTTCTTTTCTTTGTCGCTATGGGAGGCAGGTTGATCACAACGTGAACAACTAGAGGCCGGCTGAATAGCGCCGAGTTCAGTCATGACAGTTACCCCTTTTACTTCGTCTCAACCCCACACTCCCCGTAGTTCCCATGCCAGCTTTGAAATGAACTTTACAGCTGGACTTCGACGGGATCTGGGGGAGCCATCGTAGACCGTTGAAGACACGAGGCTACCGTCGCAGACCCTGGGGAGAGGGTTGAGACCATGGTGATCGACGAGTGAACACGTCAAGAAGCAGATTGGGCGTCAAGAAGTTACCCCGGGAAAGCAGCGCTGAGAACCCCGGTGTTTCTATTTTGAGGGGTGGTAAAGAGATGAGATATCTCGTCGGTAGAGATGAGCCTCTCGCTCGTACGATGAAACCCCACTGTCACATAGAGATCGACACCTTGGAGATGATACTGTGGATAATCACAACCGTACAGCGCTGGAACCACGGAGGGGGGAAAGCAAATGAAAGCGGTCAATGGCAACCTCGAGGAAGGAGACTCGATCGTAGGGTTGACCATAAATGTCAGAGGTCCATGTCGCTAGCAAAGCCCCAAGCGTAGAGCCTACGCAGACCTGTCGAGAACGAAGAAGTCGATCCATACACTCCTTCCGGCTCAAATCCTCTTCTGGATCGGGGGCACAGAACCGATGACATAGATAGCATTAGCTTGCATAATTGCAGAGCAACTCAAGGATTTCGGATTAAGTGTAGTTTTTAGATTGGGCGGATAATACATTATACATTGTTGTCGATACTTTGGGCTAACGTCAAAGGCATACTATAGCATAGGGGTATATGAAAGTTCGTGTCGTGGTCCAATCCTCCTTCATCGCTTTTGATCGCATAATCCGCTTTCGGATCTCCTCTGCAGACAAGCATTCGTCTCACGAACAAATGAGATCCCCCGTGTCTGACGAGACAGAAAGTTACAGTCAATGCCCCGGGGTATTGGTCGACGAGAAGTGTCGAGTTCATGACGACCAACTCCGTAAACGCCTCGCAAGCATATCCATAAACCAGGAAACAAAAAGAAATCATGGTGTGTCGGCACCTCGTAGCACCCTGGTTGCCAGAAAAAGACCTAGAACTTCTTCTTCTGCCGCGACCTCCACTCAGCTCTCGTAACCTTCATCAACAGATCTTCATCCTTCACAGGAATCCAAGAAGTCATCGCCTTCATGGCGTTCTCGAAGTCGGAGTCCAGAAGGACTTCTCTCAGAGCATGGATCAAAGCCGCGCTGGTGGCATGCAAGATGTCGATGCCTGTCATAGTAATTGGTGAATTGCTCGCTTTGGTGGTAGGCTCCGGGTTGTCGCCGAGGAGTAGAAACACATCCCACACGCGAAGCTGAGCGGCGAACGGTATGGACAAGTTGAATAACGTCAGATACCATCGCGTACCGTACGCGGTAGGGTCGATGCAGAGCTCGGTCTACGGTAGGTTAGCACTACGTCAGACGTTGAAAATAACGCTCCTATCTCACCAGCTTCTTGGCGACGTCTTTGCCATTGAGCCACTTAGTCTGCAAGTCGTCCAAAGCCGCCATCAGCCCGTCGAAGCCGGGACTGTAGAGCTTCTCTAAACCGCGAAGCTGCCACATGCGGACCAGCATCACGAAGCATTTCTCCTCGTCAAAATAGCAGAGCAGAGTCGCCGCTAGCGAGGCCATGCCCTGGACGTAGCCAGTGTTCGGGAAGTAGAGGGACAGCGCGTGCAAAACTCGGAAGAGCAGTCGCTGACCACCTGTGTAGCGCTTTCGAAACATGACATGCCGGCTGATGGTGCGAGGCACGTCCAAGTCAATTTGTACGTCATCTGGCGAACCTCTGCACTGAAGTCGGTGGAAGTCGGTGATGATGGAATCCTCAGATGGCGAGTCTTTGTGGTTTCTGGAAGCCGATGCCATGAACGAATACCAGGCGGAAGACCTCCAACGATCAGGAATGCCCTTCCACGTTCTGTCAATAAGCTTCTGGCTCTTGACGTCGAAGTCGAACTCCATGCCCTCGCCGTCCTTGCCCTTCCTAGTGACTTTGGCCATCTTCCGCCACTTCTCCGACCTCTCCCATTCCTTCCTCTTGATAGCCTCGGAAATTTTTTCGATGTCCTCTTCGTCCCCGAGAGACAGCGAGAGCATGCCGCCAGCCTCATCCATCCATCGCCGGTCACGATTGTGGGTAAGCAAGTTACCCGCATGCCGAATCGCCGAGCGAGTTGACCTACGGGAAGCAGCCGAAGCTTTGGAGGTCTGGGTGTTGAGAGATCTAGCAGATACCTTCCTACTGGGTCCCCGGAGTGGCAACCCCAGACCGAACGGGTCTCTCTTCAAGATGTTCTTCTTCCTAGGAGCAAACTGCGATGATTTGAGGTCGGTGGGCGAGCCCATTCCCGCGTCGGGCTTGCGGGGGTTGATGAATCCGTAACGGTCGACGTCGTAACCGCTGAGGTCTTCCCAGTCTTCATACCCACCAGCCACTTCATACTCGCTTCTTGTTTCGGGTCGTTGTGAATAAGAACTTCCAGATCTTGGAGTACCCCATGCAGGAGGTTGGAGCTGGGCGACGCTAGAAATATACAGACGTTAGCATAAATATTCGGGCACTGAAATGGGCGAAAAGGAAACCATACGGATCATTCTCAACCTCGTCCGTCGGATTCTGGGGGGTTGCATCCAACCGTTCGCCGACATCCGACGGCCGCCCTCCGTCTTCCCAATTGATGCTATCGCCAGATGCATAGAGCGATCTCACCTTTCGAGATTCCAACTCCACGTCCGCAGACAGGACGCGGATACTGGGTGTTCTCATCGAAATTTGCGATACCGTCTCTCCGGCGGTTTCTGCAGTGCTTGCTTCGGTAGTGCACGCCTCGGGTGTCGCTTCGGTTATTGTTTCGGCGGACAGGTCGGTTTTCGCCTCAGGAGCACTAGCATCAGTCGCGCTATAGTCGGCCGCGCTGCTGTCTGGAGTGCTGGGCTCCATGGTTGGGGCCTCGCTCGGAATAGCCTCAGCGGTGGTGGGCTCATTCATGTTGTCGGCGGTGCTCTCAGGTGGCTCCTCGTATCGAATGTGGAGGACAGGAGGCACAGACTCGGATGCAGCAGTCGGGGCTGATGCAGGCTCAGGCCCAACGGCGTTTGCTGCAGGAGTGTGAGCTTCCTCCGGTTGCAACTTGTCTTGCATTGTCCAGTCGGTTGATTGTGCGGGGAAGGCACGGCGACCGCCAAACATGAGACTGCCACGATTTGAGAAGGAGAGGGTCGTCAAGAGATCATCATCAAGGAGACTGACGGTGGGGATTGAGATAGAAATGGGGGAGAAATCGGTGGCATCCTTGCTCAGGAGGTCGAGATTGTCGGGGATGTTGGCAGGGGAGAGATTAGGCGACTTTTCGGAGGCTGCAAATGGGGAGCCCCGCGCTGGGGTGATCGCAGCAGGTGATAGGTCGCTTGAACTCCTGTACTGCAACTCAACCGACAAGGTGCTGCTGAAGCTACCAGATGAATGTGCAAAATGATAATGGTCCATGGCGACGGACGTTGGGGCTTTGATTTGCGTGCATCGACCGGGTTGAGCCTGTTTGCTTACAGCGAGCTCGTCGGTGGTGTAGACGGATTCGCTGCCGCTGGTGTAGGCTGCCACGAGCTCGTGTTGTTGCACAACCTCGTTGGCATCGACCAAAGAGACGACCTTGTTGTTGTTGTTGTTGATGTTGTTGATGTTGTTGATGTAAGTGTGAGCCTGCTCCTCGCACTCTTCGACGATGGTGGCCGATGAAGAAGTAGTTCGCGCAAGTCCAGAATCCCTCTTCCACTCGTTTGCAATAGTCTCGGTGACGGACAGCCGGGGACGAAAGGCGGGATGTTGTTCGATGGCAGGAGGAGTGACGACCACGGGACTGATAGGTGGACTTGGTAGAGTTGAAGTTTCGGAAGTGCAAGTACGGCGCGTCTTGACTGAGAGAGATCTCCGGGGGAGGCGCGTTAGAATAGGGATAGGAGGCTCTGCCTGGACCGTCTTCTCGTAGCGGACGGCAATGAGGCCAACATCGTCCTTGAAGGGCCCGAGCGTAGGCCGTGACTTGAGGCGCACTTTTGGAGGCGCCATGGCGTGGTAATCAGGGTGCTCCGGCCGGGTGCGAGTGGCCAAATGGGGTCGATCCAACCGTGCTTGATGCGAGACGGAACCGCTGTCCAGGGGTACCGGCGTTGGACTGAAGGTCCCTCAGCGGTCGGTGGAACACCGGTGGGAGCACAGCGTCCAGAGATGGACTGGACGGACGGCCAAGGCGGGTGTTGTGACGGTGCAAGTGGAGGCGAGAGTGGCTCACCGTCGAAAAGACGGATGATCGTAAGCGTGGGATTCAGGTGTGCCAATCTTGAGACCTGGAGGCTAATCAGCCGCTAGCCCAGGTTTGAGACAAGATGGCTCCCTCGAAGCAATGGGACGGCAAAGAGAATGGATTTGGGTACGATTCGGACAACGATCCCAAGGGGATGAGTTGGTAATCGAGACGCTGTGTGGCAGGTAGCTATAGCCGCGATATCTCACCGTGGCGTCGGATAGCGCTGTACACGTAGGTAAAGTGCCTTGAAGAGGAGCGGTGATGCGTGTAAGTGGCTGAAATCGGCGCGGAAACGAGATTGTACGATGGGAAAGAGATTCGGGACTCTGAATTTGAGTTAATACAATTTTCAACGAAGGCAGTGCGAATGCAGGAAAGAAGCCTGGAGGGTGAGGCAGACTCAAGCGTTGAAGAAAGTATTCGTAGTCGTGTGTATGGTGAATTGAGTGAGGCTCGTTGGGTAAGTCTCCAATTGAGAGCAGATGGGTTGACATAAAATGATAGAGAAGCTGCATAAGGTATGAGAGGTATAGCAATCGGAGGGAAGCCGTGGGTGGTAAATGTCTGGGTTGCGGTTACCTCGCGGGAAAAGCAAGTTAAGCGCAATATCTTAAGCAGCGAACTTCAAGATTCCAAGGTTTTGGAAGTAGGTGGGCAAGGAGGACAAAAAGCCGGCTCATGAACCTAGAAGCCGGGCGTACGAACCCTTTACACATTTTTCTTTTCTTTTCTTTCTTCGCCTTCTCAACCCTCACCCGCCCCTCAGTTTGTATCCCTAGTTTCCTATTCGCCTGGAACGTCGAAACAGAGCAGAAACGGGGTTTTTGGTCCAGCGCAGCATGTCCAGGTTGCAAAGCAGAAAGCGGTGCGGCAGCATCCCGGCCTCACAGCACGAAAGGCGGTCGGGGCCCGTTCAAATAAGATACGTACTCTGCCTTATGGGCACGTACTGCCACCTGCTTTCCATATTGGGTAGAGGCCCGCCTTCCGTCCCATTCCAATTGGCACAACCTTGGTGTTCTCAAGTGGGTGTTGACGTTCGAACTCCCGTCCCTCCTCTACGGGCAGTCCAAGTCAGCTTTTCGTCCCGTCCGGCAGGCAGCCCTTGGAACGCATCTCAAATCCCATCGTCGCTAGGCATCCCACACATGGCCAGCCACATCGTCGGTGGTTTCAATGCGTCGCATTAACAAACGCTTCCTGATAGGCTCGTTGTTGTGGTCCCCGTCGTTGGCCCGCCTCCAGCCATCTGCATCAGTACCCGGAGAAAGACCTTTCTCTGGCAGAAGACCCTCACTTGTCCCACATCGCCATGGGTGGCATGGAGTCGGTGAAGGTCACCGTCACCCTGCAACCGATACCGCTACTCGGGTCATTCAACCTTGAGCCCACCTCGCTGCATGACGAGCTCCGCATCACCAGTTCTTCATGACCGCCAAAGAACGATCGCGACGCCGCAAAACGCGATGCGCGAGTAGTGAAACTGAAGTTTTGTCAACTGACCGTCAGTCACCTCTATCAATTCCTCAAGAGCCTATGTGCCTTGCGTCGTCGCCTCGCACAACAACGGCTGGCCGAGGCAGCCGGCGAAATTAGGGTGACACATGTTTGACGAGAAAGGACCTCTCGATGCTTTGATATCTCCTTTCCCCAGCTTGACTACTCTGTACGATAACCAATGATTCAATCCCGGGTTTCTGTATTGGCTTCCAAAGTTTACCGGCTGAAGCGCAATCCACACGTGGCAACCTGTAATTGACCGCGGCCCTACGAAGCCTCTTCCCTGCAAAACACCTTCAAAATAGTTCCCTTCGTTTGCAGTCTGAAAAGCAACATAACGTTGGCGACCAGGGTCAACAGCAAACAATATGCAGCGCAAACAGATCCGGCCGAACCTCAACCTCCCTATTTGTAGTCAGCCTTATTCAAATCGCGAAAAGGCCCAGTTTGAGGGCGTCGGGCATGTTGTCATCAATTTTCCAGCCGCGGCGATCGAGCCTCGGAAACCACTTGATCGGCAGCGACCATTCTCCGTCGTCTCACCAGCAAGATCTCTGATAGCATGTCTTAAAAATTGGTCTTCGCAGTCTCTCCAACTGGCCTGTCTCGGGCTCTGTCCCAAGTTATCGACTTGTAAGCTCCCTGGCGATCGACCGAAGCGAGCAACAGCGCGATCATCCATCTTGGTCAACACGGCCACAATTATTCCGCGTTAGGTTGTTCACAAAGCATTCATTCTGATCCTCACTCCCCAAAGTTTCAATGGTTCCCAAATACCTTCCCACCTTCCTCTTTTCATAAGAAAAGCGCGCAACTCATTCTACTCACCAGCAGCAGAGAACGGCAAACCACACCAAGCGCTATACTTCGTGCGTGTTCTTGCGGCTTTGGTATGGCCTTGCCAGGACAGGTGGCAGTCGTCGCCGGGCGTCTGCGTTGTATTTCGCGACGGCGTCTGCATCCTGGGTAAGGCCCCAGGAAAACCGATATGACGTGGCACGCTCTAGCCAAGACCCCACCGGGGTTGGATCGGGAACTCCCCGACTTTCGAGGGCCGTATCGGGTTCGGTTGGCTCAGCCACTAAACATTCTTCAGGGTCTTCCAGGCTCTCTCCACCATCTCTTGTGTCTCCCACGTTCCTGGGTCGTCCCACCAAATTACGAATATGCCCTAACAGTCTGCGGTTTTCCATGCGTCTCCCCACAGTACCATAGGAAACTCAGGTCATGCCCAGGGACGCGGATGCACTCGTACAGAGGTTGGGAACAGGCGGTCACACAGCCATCGACGTTCACACACCATACTGCATGTACACTGTGTGAAGAACATGCCCCATCAGATGTCGTTCTTGCATCATCCCGGAGAATATAGAAGACTGAGAAACAACGCCTTCAATTGTCCCGTCCATCTCCGCTTCACCCCAGGACAAGACGATCCGTTGCGATGCAAACGGGCCCGTTACGGAGCCACGGGGCCACATTCAAGTTTGAGTCAAACATATCGTGAACAACAAATCTATGGGTGAAGCAAGTGGCGAATCGGTATTTCGGTGCTGGATGGACCCTTTACCCTCTTTTGGTCTTGCGGCTAGTCCAGGTTGTTGCTCTAATGACGGCAGCAATCACCCGCCCGCCCATCGCGTTTGCCCTCCTCTCGCGAACTTTTGCCCTGACCAAGACAATTGATGAGAACTACACCTGTGCCGGTCCATGCTGTCGCACACCTCGAACGACAAGATTTGCAATACCCCAACGTCTTATGCCCGTTTGCCCCTTGCAGCCGCGCTGTGGCGCATGTTTACCCGTCGATGAATCAATCGCTATGCTGGTTGGTGGTCGTCCCATACATGACTACATACCACGAACATGCTTGGCGTCAAGTCTCTGTATCTGCTCGCATGAGTTTCCCATTAAGAGCGGCTTGATGCGCCCGCTGACCATCACTGCACGCAAACGCCCCGGCTAACCATCCGCTTTCAAGGCCAAGGTCGCTAGTGCTTGGCGACTTGTTCAGACTTCCTCGTTTTCCCAGTCCTTCTCACTAAACATCGGTCCCTTGCGTGCGCCGCTAGCCTCGAGTTTGGAAAGAAACTCGGGCGGGACAGTCGGGATGTACTTGCGCGCCCGCTCCTTGTTGAACCCCCCAAAACCGGCTCCGTAAGTGACCAGCATGTCTGTCGCCGACGGCAGCGTGAATGGTAGCATCAGGGCCGGATCCATGAGGAGGTTTTCTGGCGCGTCCTCTTCCTCCTCGCTCTCGTCACCGCCCGGCGTCTTCGTCGCCTTGCCACCTGGGGTATCCGTGTGACCGCCATTGGCGTCCTTGGCCTTGACCGGCGTTGAAGGGGCACTTTTACGATCTTCCTTTCTGCGCGCCTGCTCGGCCTGGATCGCGTTCAGATACTTCAGCGCGCTCTTGGGTAGTCCCTTCTCGCCGACTTCGGGTCTGTAGTGTGATGCCGCGTGAATAAGCTGTTGTGGACTGAGCCTCTTGAGTTGTTGCAAGGTGCCCACGAGAGCCTCGAGGTCATCAGCGCCGAGCGACGAGAAACATTGCAGCCATTGCAGCAATTGGATCACGGGCGCCAGGTGCCGTCTCGCTGCGTCCACAGTTGTCTCCCCAGACGATTTTGTCTCGCCTCCCTCGTAATGTTCGGGTTGTCGGTTGTTGGTTCTGGCCCAATCCTCCAGTGTCGAGACGTTCATTCGAATTTGCATTGCTTTTGTACGCGCGAGGTACTTTCGGTTCGACATAATGCGATTAAAGAGCTCTGCGCCGAGCCAATATAGGAGTTGCGAGACGATTTGCGCCGTAATAACTGAGTGGATATCATAAAGATCAAGCACGAATAATGTTGATGAGAGCAAAGAAGTGACGTTGCGCGGAGCGGGCTTCGCCCTTCGTTTTGGAGACGGTGGTCGGAAGCGCTTTTCCAGGGGCTCCTCTTTGACTTGAGCTTTTCGTTTAAATAGCCTCCATTCGTTTTGGAAGGCAATGTCCTCGAAACCGGGAATCGTCTCGTGGTCTAGCATGGCGGGGTCCAGCACCTTGTCTAGTCGCCTCTCGGCGTCTCGGACGATGAGGATAAAGATCTCGTTGATCAGCTCCGAGAGCTGGGCTTGAAACTGGACTGTCGCCTCCACCAACCCGGCGTCTTTCTTGAGGTAGTGGAGGAGTAACGTGGCGTTGGATATCCAGAAGGCGAGTATGGTCATGTCCCATTGATACTTTTCAACAACGTCGTTGATCTTGTCCATGGCCGAGATCATCAGCTTGGCCAGCAATTCGGGACTGGAGTGGTAGTGCGCATATCTTGCGCTGAGGAAAATCATGTTTGCAGGCACGGGCTTCTGTGCGGGCGAGCGTTGCGGCGTCATGTTGGTAATGACGATATCTAGGATGCGATCGAGCTCGTGCTCTTGGAAGACAAACATCTGATCGTGCAGGCAGCGAGACCAATCGAACTCGGGCTGTTCCTCCTCGAACTCGTCGGTGGCCTATTGGCGTCAGTACCCTGACTTCCCACCTGCGCACACTTCTCAAAATACCTCTGGCTGGTCGTCCATGCCCACATTGCCCAAGTCAACTTCCAGGTCACGAGCGCTGTCCATCATCATACGCCTCCGGAGTTCATTCTCGGCCATTTCCTCCTCGAAACGGTCCTGCGAAAATCCAGGGTTGTAAAAGTCGTCTGTTCCGGCATTGCCTATGTTATAGCCGCTGTCGTGCAAATAAAAGGACATGTCGCTGTCCGGAGGCACGAAGTCGAAGGCGGTCCTGCCAGACGAAGTCTTTTGTTCGGCAGACGCTCCACTATCGAGGAGGATCTTGGCGATACTTTTGTGTCTGTTGGTCATCGCCCACATGAGGGCGCTCCATTGATTTCGGTCCTGTTTGTCGACATCTGCGCCGGCGTCGATAAGTGCCTTCACGACACTTTCGTGACCCTGTTCCGAATCAGCATCTTCGTCCCGTCGCCTGTTCGATCGTCACTCACGAAGCAGCTTGCGTAGATGAGCGGAGGTGTCCCGTCTTCGTCCGGCGCGTTGATGTTGACGTATTCCTTTGCTTTTCCGCCCAGGATGCTGCTGATTCTCTCGGTGTCGCCGTTGCTCGCGGCCATGTTAAGCGCCCTTTGTAGCAATTCCTTCTTTTCGTCTTCGGATAGCTTCTCGTCTGCTAGTACGGCGTTTTCGTCATCGAAGCCCGTGCCTACCCGGTGGGCGGCTTGGGCGGCGAGCATCTCCATCAGGCGTGCGTCACTATTCTTCGGACCTGTCGTAATGTCCTCATCGTACGTGGGGTCGTCCAGGCTGAGGTTGCCAAAGTTGAGGGGCTTTGCAAGGACGGGCGAGGTCAGAAACTGCGATTGTCCTGTATGACGGGCGTCAGCCAAGTGTTCTCGTTCTGGCCAAGAGCGTGCGTGGCGGCTGGAGGTGGATGGAGGAGGCGGAACAGCAACGCACCCTGCCAACCATCATACATTTCCGTCTCCGGTACCAGCTCGCGAGGACGATGACTGCGATCGTCGAGGGACTTGGGCAGGTCGGATGGCAGCGGACGAGGCTTCTGTTCGTTGCCGAATCCACCGTTAACGTCCCCGAAGTCCATGGTGGGAGGAGGGGCACCTAGGAGGCCCGGTAGGCATTCGTCGGACGGGGGTATTGGTTTATGCGATGCGCGACTCGATGCGATGTGGAATGATGGTTTGGCGGACGGCGCACGGAAAGTTTCGTATTGGAGGTACGCTCGATTTCGGGTGGGCAAGCTACGAGTATATGCAGCAAAAGGGGGAAGTCGGACGATAGGCAAGGAATGAAAGCGTCGCCGGGCGTCAGTGCCGCAGATGTTTATGTTGATGGTGATTTCGGGCCAAGTACGTAGATGTGAGGTGTTGTGTTCGGTACCTCAAGAACACAGCGATGTGGCTCGTCGTAGCTTGGAGGTCGTGTGATGTCGAGGTGTCCTAACTGAGGTGAGGTGCTCCAAGGTACCAGGTGGCTGTCCTCTTGGTTAACCTAAGGTATCTAGAAGCAGGTAAGTTACTTGGACTCATGTGTGTGCGTGTGCGCGGTCGGTTTCTGGCTGGCGCTTGGCTGCTCAGTAGATATCTGCCTATCCGGAGCCCGAGCCCCGCAACGGCCACGCCAACGCGGGCCCAGTTCACAGTGTTCGGGCAGACGAAGGTCGAGCGATCGCCTACCTTTCGCCAGGTTCATATCTCCGAGGGGAACCAACTTGTGCGCCGTGCGTCAAGTACCTTTGGTCAGCATTGAGCCGCCCTGCCAGCTTCTCCTGGAACTTAGTCCATGCCTGATCAACACTATTGGAACCCCCCGAGCAAAATGAGGAGCTGGAAGAAATCCATTGCACGCATCAATCTGGACTTTCACCAGTCCAATGAGACTAGAAGATAAAAAACGCAAGGAGGTCGTTGAAATGGTATTGGTCAATTCTCCACACCCCTTGGGCCTCGTTGGTCTCCCTACATGTTTACAAAAACCCCGGTTTTTGAGGGATGAACAGTTCCGGAACCCCCAATATCAAGGCTTCTTCATACAGATAGATGCCCGTGCGTCACCCACGCTCATGATCTCCTTCCGAAAATACGGAGTCTCTTGACGCCTCCGTCCGGGATGATATTGATCTTGACATGCGTCACCACCCTGTCCTTGACGACGCTCGGGAACTCGTGCTCCTGATCCGGGCCGGTCTTGGTCGGCGCCACGATCTCGGTCCAGCCCGCGGCCTCAGATCCAGGCTCGCCGCTCTCCTTCCACTCAAGCGCATCAATCTTGACTTTTTGCGGGAAGTTGCCGCGGAAGTGCGCCGTGTCGACCACCACGTTCTGGACATAGCCCGGGGCGCCGAGCCGGACAATTGTCCAGTCAATGTGGTCCTTTCCACGAGATCTCGCCGTCTCCCATCCGTCGCCCATATCCTTGCCGCGGCCAGGCAGTAGGAGATTGTCCTTGGTTCCAAAATGCTGGTCGCTGCACGAGATGGCAACCCCGCCGTTCTGTGCCGCCGCGAGGTCGAGGATAGCCTCCTTGTCCTCGGGGAAAACAGGCACTGCGTGACCAAAGAGACGGAATCTGGCGATACCACCATCGGGATACATGTTCAGACGCACGTGTGTGTACTGCTTTTTCTTGGGCTCGGCCAGCTTCCATGCGAAGCGCTTGGACGGGCCACACTCCTCGTTACCCAGAATGGTCTCCCACTGCCCTCTGCCGCCCTTCCATGAGACCACCTCCTCGTCGTTCAAGTTGAAGCATCCCTCGACCGAGACTGAGGGGGCGTGGTTGCCGTTGAAGAAGGCTGTGTCGACCTCAATACCCTCGACGGTTCCAGAAGCCACACCCAGACGAATAATAACCCAGTCGAAAGGCTCAGTGTTGTGACGTCTTGTCTCCCAGCCGTCATACCAGGCGCCAGTGTAGACCATCTTGCCCGGTTGCCTAATGGGAGGGGTTGGCGTCAGCAGATTCGTAGCCTCGGCAAACCACTCATCTGAAAAGGCCAGGATCGTTCCGCCCAAGGCGGCAGAGATGAGATCTACCTCATGTCAGTCTCGAGATAAGTTTAGTTGAGGCTCTCGCCTTGAATCGCCGGGCATGTTCGGCAAACAAATGAGATAACTTACCGATGCTACTGGAGCGAAAGGTCTTGTCAATCTCCTCCGAGGCGATCCTGGTCGTCTTGACCTGCTCTAGGGTGTAGTCTTGTTCGTTCGCCATGATGAGAACTTCTTGCGACGGACTATGGAGGGATAGGTGAGGGCTTTGAGATGGTAGTTGAGTTGCTCAGTCAGACAAGACACTTGTGACAGAGATTAGATTCCGGAGTCTGGGGATACTAAACGGTTACTGAGAACCAAGCTCTTTAAAAAGGGCACAGAGAATGCCCACGAAACTGTCTTTTGACGAGGAGAAACCAGAACCTCCCGCTGACCCTTGCCCCAGTCGGCCGATTCCGACGTCGGCCGGCCACAGCTGACAGCCGCCATGAGCGATAAGGGCGTGATAGTTTGCCGAAAATAATTGGGATTTGGGCTAACTTGTGGATCCAGAAAAAAAATATTCGAATTATTCTAAGGGGCTATAACCCATTAGGCTTAATTTCTAGCAAATATGAAAGGTACCTATTTTAGCTAGATTTAAATATTCTTCCCCTGCTTAACAGGCATTTCTCTGAATAGGGGCTATTCTAAGAATATATATTATAAATTTACTACTTTTTGCTAAGTAACTCTTATAGTTAATTAGTAGCTAACTTATAAAATACTTAAGGAAATTACTACTAGTATAAGTACTTAATCGACTAAGTACTTTAGTACTAACTCATACTATAGATCCACTCCCTCGAAGTAGCGAAGTTACCCTTACTTATTTACCCTCTGATTTATTATTAGTAGATTATCAACCCCTATAGAAAGGCGTAACAGATTAAGTATTTTATAGTACTTTGCTCTCTTACATAACACTAGTCTATGCTATAATATAGTTATTAAATTATATAGTATAGAGTATAAAAATAACTAATATATTAATATATATAAGGGATTAAACCTAATTCTATTTAATAATGGGTTATTATAATACTGTTATTTAAGCTAAAGAGAAAAAAGGGAAGTTTTCCTCTCTAGTAGAGATTTTATTAGTCTATAGGGAACTACTAGGTAAGCCTCAAGTAGCCCCCTTAAAGTAATAAACCTAGGTAGAAGCCTAAGTAGGTTTAACCTAGGTATAGCTTATAATACTATCCCCCTTCCTAGCTAGCTTACCCCTAGGTATATAGTAGGTTATCATTATTATTTATAAGTAGCTTATATAAGGCTTTATACCTATTTATTATAATAATATCTATTATAGCCTTTATAAGCTCCTAGGTAAGCTCTATATACCTCTCTTACTTTATTAAGACCTTATACCTCTACCCTTACCTAATTACCTTTTATTATATTATATATATCTCTTCTATATATTATTTAAACGTATTATTATTAGCTATAACAAGCAATAGCTCGGGGTTTATCCTTATTAAAGTAGGTAGTAGAAGGGGCTAGAACTAATAGGAACTAGAAAGATAATAAATAATATAAATCTACCTATAAATAGATAAGAATAATAAAAGTAGGCTTAAAAGATATATAAAATAATTTATAGATCTAATTAAAAGAGATTATTTAAATTAGGTATAGATTTACTAAGAAATTACTAAAACACGAGGTATAGGATTATTAAAATACTAATAATAATAATATATAAATAATACTAAAGTCTATTATACTCCTCTCCTCTATACTTTACTCTATAATCTTCTTATAATAAGCTTATATACTAAGGGAGCTTTTTTGAAAACTATATAGCTAAGTTTATTTTATTCTATTCTAACTATCCTCTTAAGACTCTTTATAATATTATAAAACAGAGTCTTAAAAAATAAATAAAACTACTTTATAAAAATAATAAGTAAACTCTATTTATAGATTCTTTTTATTAATAATATCTTCTAGATAAGCGATCTTATTACTAAGAAGATCCCTTAGGTTTAATTATTTTCTATTATAAGTTATATACCTTCTATTAGGAAGGTTAATCTTTACCTTTTAAGAAGCTAAGCCTACCTAAGAAACAAAACTCTCTTATTACTATTAAACCCCTATATATTAAAAGCTTAAATCTAATTAGTTTTTTTAAGAATTAAGCTAATCTATCCTAAGTCTAGATAAATATAGGTCTATATAGCTTAGTTTAGTTTATATTACTCTTATTAGCCCTTATTAGCCCTTATTAGCCCTTATTAGCTCTTTATTAGTAAGCTTTATATATATAATAGGGCTCTAGCTAGTAGCTATAATACGGTCCACGTAGTAAGCGAAAAATATGAGTAAAAAATCTATGATTTTTAGAGGTTTTCTCCTTAAAGGTAATAAGCCCTTTTATAAAGGTTTACTACATTTAGGTATATTTAACACGTTAGTTATATCAAGCGCCCTTAGGCGGGATAACTACGCTAAGCGCGTTTAGTATTAATTACTTATATAAGAAGAAAAAGGTATTAATAATAATATATAATATAAAATCTAATTTATACCTCCTATTATAGTAATATACTACTAAGTAGAGCTATACTACTATATATAAATAACCTTAAATACTCTTAAATCCTATTTATTCTATTTAGTTTTTAGCAATACGGAGGACCTGCTTAAAGAAGGGCTACTCTATAGGGTGCGTAATAACCTACTAAATCTCTACTACTAAGTTTACTTACTTAGCTCTAATACTATTATACCTTATAGAGTCCCTTATAGGGGTACTAAGATAAGCCCTCTTAAGGGCTATATTAATAATATATTCTCTATATATAGCAAAGTAGTTAATAAAGGAGCGGGTTTTATTGATTATATTAAAGCTAAACTCTCTAGTAATCCCCTCTATATTATTTATATTAAAGAGTATACCTTACTTAGGCTTAGTATATTTATATATAGGGTCTAGTACTAATATAATTAAGGATTTATTATAAGTTAGATAAGGATAAAGAAGAGGGAGAGGTATAAGGCCCTACTTATAATAGAGCTTCTTATACTTCTAGCTATAAGAACCTCTTAGGAAAGACCTCTTTCGTTAAGGAGTTACCTCTTATATAGTAGTATTTATAGTAATTTTAGCACCTTATTAGAAGGTTAACCTTTTAGGTTCAGGAGTTATCTTATATAGTAGCTTTTATAATACCTTTAGTACCTTACTAGAAGGTTAACCCTTTAGGTTAAGGAGTTATCTTATATAATAGCTTTTACCTTACTAGAAGGTTTAGTAAGGGTATTACTATAAGAGCCTTAGTAGCCTATTTAGCTCTAATATAATTAGCTATAGTATAGCGTGTATCTAACTTTATATAAGGGTTTACTTATAAGTAGTAGGAATATATAGGGTCCCTATATTATTTTCCTTAACTAGTAGAGGGTATAAGTTAAAATACCTATATAGTATTTCTTAAAATATACCTGCGAACTAGGTGAATTTGTTATAATCTTTTTGCGAAGGGGCTGCGGCGTAATTCCGAACTTAATTCTATTTAGTTTATATATATCCTATTTTAAGCTAAGGGAGTCTTAGGTATAGTATTAGATAGCTTTAAGAGGTTAGAGTAATCCTTATCCTTATTATTAATAATCTCTTTAGTAATAGCTAGAAGTTAGTTAATATAAATACTATAAGTAATAGCTAGCTAGGTATTATCTTAATATTACTCTAGGAACTAATAGCAAGACTTATTACTAACCTTAGGGTATAACTTAGTAATATTATTATCCTTAATTATAATAATTAAAGTAGCGAGGGATATTAAGCTCGGAATTACGCCGCAGCCCCTTCGCAAAAAGACTATAACAAATTCACCCAGTTCGCAGGTATAATTCGGGAAATACTATATAGGTATTTTAACCTATACCCTCTACTAGTTAAGGAAAATAATATAGGAACCCTATACGTTCCTACTACTCGCAAGTAAACCCTCTAAATATTACTATATAAAGTCGGACGCGCGCTATACCGGGGCTAATTATATTAGAGCTGAATAGGCTACTAAGCCTCTCGTAGTAACGCCCTCGCTAAACCTTCTAGTAAGGTAAAAGCTACTATATAAGATAACTCCTTAACCTAAAAGGTCGACCTTCTAGCAAGGTAAACGCTACTATATAAGAGGTAACTCCTTAACTAGAGAGGTCTTTCCTAAGAGGTTCTTATAGCTAGAAGCATAAGAAGCTCTGCTATAAGCAGGGCCTTATACCTCTCCCTTATTCTTATCCTTATCTAACTTATAATAAATCCTTAACTATATTAGCACTAGACCCCGTATATAAATACGCTAAGCCTAAGCGAGGCACGCCCTTTAGTATAAATAATATAGAGGGGATCGCTAGAGAGTTTAGCCTCGATACGATTAATAAAACCCGCTCCTTTATTAACTACTCCGCTATATATAGAGAGCGTATTATTAGTATAGCTCTTAAGAGGGCTTATTTTAATACCCCTATAGGGGACTCTATAAGGCGCGATAGTATTAGAGCTAAGTAAGTAAACTTAGTAGTAGAAGTTCGGCAGGTCGTTATATACCCTATAGAGTAGCCCTTCTTTAAGCAGGTCCTCTATATTACTAAGGTAGAGGTAGCCTAGGCGGCCTAGGCGAACGTCGGTAAGTATAGCTTACGCTGAATAGAGAGAGCGTTGCTAACAACGGCATAGCTACTAGCGGACGAAGCGGTAATAGAGGTAGTATTTAATAGTAGCGCGGGTAGTATGCGAGAGGAAAAGTTAATAGTTTCGTAGTCTATTGAATAATTAAAAACCACGTTATTATTAATATAAAGTTAAAAATCGTGAGGCTATCTAGTATAATAGGTATATATAAGTGTAGCTATGGTTAGGAGAGTTATAATCACGTGACCGAAGGCTATATATTATCAGGAGGCGCGGAGTTAGAAGGTCTGTTGCACTTGAGCAGGTAAAATCACTATGCAGTGGCTAGAGGCCGTAGCGAGGGATATAATATTAGTATAAAGGCTTTAAAGGTCTATAGTATATTTATACTAAAGGTTAGTTATATATATAGGGTTAGGGTTATTAAGGTCTAGAAGGGTATAAATAGCGCTAATATTATTACTATTAATTATAGCCTAACTAACGTGCGCATTATCCTTAGTATATATACTAAGAAACTTATATTATAATATTTACTTAATAATAAAGAATAGTAATATAGCGCTAAAATCCAGGTTACTTATAATTCATTTAGTTATAAATAAGTTAAGGGCGTAGGTATATATATATATAAACTAAGGATAATTATATTATTCTAGACTAGGGTATAGAGGGTTGGATATTTAGCACGACGGGTAGTAATAATATTAGTTATATTAAAGAAATAGATATACTTAAGGTATATATTAATTACCTCTTATATATTTAGGAACTTAATATAAGAATAGGTAAGGCGATAAAAGCTAGAGATATAAGTATAGGACTACTAGTTAGTAATAACGATCTTCTTAATACTAGTAGTAATATTAGGTATCTTAGTAGCGCTAGGCGCGTTAGAGGCGTTATAAGGGCTAATATTCAAAAAATGGGTTAATATTAGAATATTAGAATAATTATCTAAACTTATAGCTAAAGCTATATACTTAATAAATAACTTAGTAGTAAGGTACTACTTAGGGCTAAGAAAACCCAGGCTCTTATTTATTAATCCCCTAGGGATAGTTGCTATAATAACTTTAAACTTATTAGTAGCTAATATAATAAACTAGCTTAAGTTAAGTATAATCTTATTGTTTTTATTAGTATAACCCTTAGAGATAGTTATAGCTAGTATAATTTATATATCTTTATATTTATTACGTAGGATAGAGATATAGCTAATATATTTACTATAGGCTTATATTCCCTTAATAGGCTTAATAGTATTTATTATATTAGGGGTACTAGTGCTAGTAGCTTATTTCTTAGGAATAGCTATATTATTAGTCTTATTCTAAATAATAGGAGTTCATCTCATACTAGCTATATTAATATTAGTTAATAATTAAGGTTTAGTACGCTTAATAATATTAATAGCTTTATTAGGTTAGCTAGAGTTAAGGGCTTATTTAGGCTAAGTAGCTTTAATAAGTTTATTAGCTTAAGCGCGTTTGGTATTAGTAGGTTTATTATCTCTACTTAAGGCCTCCCTAGATATAATAATAATAAGTAAGCTAGTAATAATAGTATTATAATATAAATTAAGTTTAAGGGAGTTCTATATAATATCATAGAGGGATAGCTACTCTTAGTTTAAAATAGGATTAGGGAATTAGTAATAGAACTTAATTTAATTAGTAAATAGTACTTAGGGAATAAGGTATATATTAGTACCTAGGTAAATAATAAATAAAATACTTAAAGTATTATAGCTAGTTTTATAATATTAGATCTCTTATTTAAGGGTATACTTAAAGATTTCTTAGTTATAAATATAATATCCTAGCTTTCTATACGGGATCTTAATATTAGGTAAGTAGTAGTAAATATAGTTAAGCGTAATATACTTAATATCTTTTCATTTATTTAAATTATTATCTATTTATAATAAAATAGTATCTAGGTATATAAGATATAAGTTACTTAAGTAGCACTAAGCGTATAATAATATTAAGTATTAGTTAGGGTCCTTAATATCTAGAAGAGGATAATAGTAATAAAGTGAGAAATATAAGTATAATAATTATTAGGTAATAGGGATAAAGGTATTAGCACTCTTTTATAAAGATATATATATAGAGGGAGAAATTAGCTTAATACTAGGCGGGTAAAGGTAGTAGTAATAACTAGTAGGGTTACCTAGTAATATAAATTTATTTTATATATTTATACTTAAGTACTAACCTTTCTTATTAGGTAAATAAAAATAAGGATTAACCTTTAAGTAAGGAGAGTAATTATATTTATAAAGGTTCTTATAGTACTAAAGGTAGAAGGTATTTAAGAGGGAAAGTATAATAAATATAGTTATTATTATTATTAAGCTAAATATAAATATTACTATTATTAGGGTAAAGCTTTTAGATATACTAAGCGCGCTAAACGTCTTTATTTTATAATAAGGCCTTAGTTATAATATTCTTTCTAATCTAATTATCTATTTAAGGCGCTTTAAGTAGTAGGTTCCTTATTTATAATATATATTCTATTATTCTATAGGGTTCTTTTAAAGCCTTCCTCTTAAGCGTTTTAGTAGTCTTTTACTAGGCTTTAATACTAGTTTAATACCCTATTAAATAGGTCTTTAAGCCTATTCCTATCTATAGAGCTATTCTATCTCTTATTCCTTACTTTTAAATATAGTAATTAGTTTATTTATATTTATAATATCTTTATTTATTTAAATAATATATATTAGTAGGTAACCTTTCTATTTAATTAAATATTATACCTTTTTTTCATAAGAATTCGCTTCTTAAGAATACTTTTAATCTTAAAATACTTATATAATTTAAGCTAATAAATATTATAATTTTCCTTAATATTAACTAGTCGATAGTAGTTATCTTAATAGTTAAATAGGTTACTACTAGAGGCTAGTACTAATATGAGTTAGATAATAGATATAATTAAATAAATATTTATATTAAGTAGAATATTAAGGCGGTATACTAACTTATTAATATATTTAAAGACCTTAAATAGAATATATCAGTAGCTATACTTTAGATTTAGCTATCCTAGTAGATAGTATCCTAATCCTTTCTTAAGATATACCTAGTTACCTAGCTTAAATATAATGAAATAATGTTTTTATTATACTATTCTTTTATATATAGCTAGGCTATTATAATTAAAATTTTAGCTTCCTCCTAGAAGATTTCATAGTTTATCTTAGGGTTAATATTACCTAAGATATTTAACGCGTTATTAGTATTTATTTTATATAGGATCTAGTTTAGTAAATAACTAATAACTTAAAAGTAAGTATTATTAAGGTTATATTAAAAACTTAGGAGTAATTTTACTTAGTTATTATCAATAAGGTTAAGAAAATAATTAATAGCTAGTTTAATAGTTTAGTTTTTATATTCTAAGATACTATTAGTCTAAGGGTAGTATATTATTAAAATCTTTAATTTAATATATAGTTGAGCTAATTATATAGTTTAAAACTTTAATATGAACTTATAATTATAATTAGATATCATAGCTTTTAGGATTCCCTAGTTTCTATATAAGAGGTTATAAAGAAGAAAGTATCCCTAGATCTTAATAATATATTATAAGTACCCTAGGATAAGAAGTATTACTTCAGAGAACTTATTAGATATAATAAGTATTATATTAAGTAGTAAGAAGTTCTCTATTTAATAGCTTATATATTATAAAGGTATTTTAGGGAGTCTAATCATAAAGTCTATAGTAATTATATAGAAGGGAATAGCTAGTACTAATATTAGCTATATTATACTAAGTAGTAGTTAATATTCTATATTTAGTATTCTATATTATAAGTAGTTAGCTATATAGTTATTAACTTATTATTTAAGATATAGTATAGAAAAGTATTTATTAATAGCTCTCTATATTTAATCCTTACTAAAGTAATAGTAGTTATTATAAGCTTCTTTAGTAAGTAGTATTACTAGCTCTTTTAGAATATAGAGGTTTTATTTATTAGTATAAGGGTTAATATAGTAAAGGAGACTATTATATATAACGAAGTTAAGGTCTATATTATCTATCTTTTTACAAAGTATTTTATATACTCTGCTCTAAGACTTAGAGTTAGTATATAATTAGATAAGCTTAGTCTTAATATTATTATTAAGAAATACCTCTATTATAAAGTTAATACCTATTAGTATATTATCCTCTATCTTATTAAGTTCCTTAATATCTTTAATAGGGATTTCTATTATAAGTAGGTATAATAATATATCTATTATAATATTTAACGTTCTAAGGATATAATAATATACTAGGGAGAATTAACTAAAGTATTTTACTAATAAAATAACTTATAAGTTAGACCTTATCTTATCTTCTAACTATAGTAATATTTATTTAAAAATATTATATATTACTAAATAGTTAGTAAGTATAAATATAAGGTCTTATCTTAATAAATATAATATTAGCTAATGATTTCTTTATTACTTATACTAAGTAAGCTACTTTAAGTTTAGTAAGCTAATACTTCTATTTAGCTTACTTAAGGGCCTTACTAATATAAGTAATTAGGCGTATGTCGGTATGCTTAATAGGGTTATAAGGTTTCTATTCAATATTATTAGCTAGCTAGAAGATTCGCGCGGAGTATTTATATTCCTTTAATAAGTTAAGCTAAATAAATAGCTACTTATTGGGGTTATAGTAGAATAAGGTGTTATTTACTATTAATATATTATTAATATTATTAAAGCTAGCTACTTCTTTTAGTATAGGTTTAAAGCTTCTCTTTTAATAGAAGATCTTTCTTATAGCGCCTTTATCCTTTCCTTAAGCTTAGGCTTTAAGAAGTAATATTATTCTACATTATTAGAGTAATTAAATATAATTACTATAATATAGTATTATATATTATAGAAAAATAGTTATACCTATCTAGTATTTAAGCTAGTAAAGGTTATAGGGGTACTTAATCTTCTTAATAATATTAATACAGTCTTATATATTTAATAGTCTAAATATATTAAAAGTAAAGCTAAGTAGCTTAATAAAAGGGTACCTAATAAATAACTTCTTTATAAAAAGCGAGAGTCTAATATTAATAAAGAGTTTAAGAATTATATTAAGGTACATAAGATAAGTCTTAAAATACTTTAAGGTAATAACGATATTATTAATAAATATATAGATATATTCCTTATATAGTTATAAGAGTTTATTTATAATATATTAAGGGCCTCTAGCCACTACATAGTGATTTTACCTGCTTAAGTGTAATAGACCTTCTAACTCCGCGCCTCCTAACAATACACAGCCTTTAGTCACGTGATCGTAACCTAATAACCTTCTAAGTTACTAACTACCTTTCCTAACTATAGCCACACTTATACGTGCCTATTAATAGCCTCACGATCTTTAACTTTATATCGATAATAACGTAGTTTTTAATTATTTAATAGATTATAAAACTATTAACTTATCCTCTTGCGCACTACCCGCGCCGCTAATACCGCCTCTATCACTACTTCGTCCGCTAGTTATTACTATCTTTATCCTCTTATTCGATTAGGTTAGCTAACGCCTTTGCTATGCTATCATTAGTAACGCTCTCTCTATTTAGTATAAGCTATACTTACTAACGTTCCCCTAAGGGGCCTAGGCTACCTCTACCTTAATAATATAGAGGACCTGCTTAAAGAAGGGCTACTCTATAGGGTATATAATAACTTACCTAGCTTCTACTACTAAGTCTATTTACTTAGCTATAATATAATAATAAGTATCCCCTCTAGGGGTATTAATAAGAGCCCTCTTAAGGGCTA